>JAJPUD010008707.1:22588-84920 GCA_023553655.1 Myrmecobius fasciatus
AGTATTTGGTTCATTAAAATGAATGATTCAAAGGGAGACAGGGTAATATAGCAAAATGAGTCCTGGCTCTAGAGCAAGAAACCTGAGGTCAGCTTTTACCTTTAACCTTTTTGACTTAGGTGACATTGAGCACCTTATTTGTAAAATAAGTTCAAACATATGGCCTCTCAGTCCTTTATACTTCTAGATTTATATGATCTTGTGATTTTAGAACTTTTTTAATGTTATAAAGAAGCTTTCTTGCTTTTCAGTCACCAAAAATAAGACAAGTTCTCTTTGTAGAGATCTTTATCAGTTGGCACCACAACAGAGTTCAATGAACTTTCCATTAATAAACTTCCATATTTTGCTAGTGAATTTATGACCACAGCTGTCGTCCTTTCTACCACCTCCTCCATGTCTCACTAATGCCCATGACAGTGATGTCTCCTTTTCTTTTCCTTCTCCCAATTCATCAGTTGCTGGGTGACTCTCAACTCTAAAGGGGTTGCTTCTAAGATTCCTATACTTGGGTATAGGGCTTCCCTTTCTGCCAAGAGAAGAGACATACACCAATAAAAACACATGTACACAGAGACACACATAAACAAGCAGCTCAAATTCTTGCATGAAAATAAAATAGTTTTTCATTTTTATTCTTGAGTCATTGGGACCATAATTTCTGACTCCTCCTTGAAGGTAGGAGAAACTTCCTTGGCATTTGCCTCTCCAGATCTTTAGCTACTCCATCTGCCTGGTACTGCTCAGCTCAGACCTAGCTCTGCCCATAAGTTTTGGTCCTTTAACTCACTATTATAGTTTCACTTCTCCATAGAGACCTAGTTTAAGTTTTAGTTACCCTGATATTTAACGTCCATTTATAATGCTGTTCCTATGTAACCAACATGTTTCATGTAGAATCTAAGAGCCAATAAATATGTAATTCTATACTTTATGAATTCTATGGATCATATGTAGAGTATGAAAAACCTTGCAGAATAGCATTGGGTTCATTTAATCGGGTTTATATGGCATTCAGAACAGCAACTGTTAAATTGAAATGACATTACCCTATTTTTAATAATAATATTAATAGTTTTCATTATTCATCATTAATAGTATTCATTATTATATGCAGCCTTTAAAGATTTACAAAATTCTTTACAAATATTATTTCATTTGATCCTTATAACAAACTTGGGAATGAGGTACTACTGCTTATCCCTATTTTATAGAGAAGGAAAGTGAACCAGACAGGTTATTTGTCTAGGATCATACAGCCAGTAAGTTTCACAAATTTTCCTGATTTCAGTCTACCTAATTGTGCATCACCTAATGGCCTTCTTTGGTGATGATGATGATGTCGAAAAGTTCTCACAGTGATGATATATTAGATTTTGAATTCTTCTTCTCATGTTTTATGTCTTTGTTAACCAAACAAGCAGATGAAATGCTTTACAAGCGTATCTGATCAGTGCAAGGCATTGGAAAAATGAGGTTTATTTGATCTTGATAGGAAAATTATTAAAACTAGAATTTTTGAATTAATGCTCCTATAAACAAGTTCCATAAGAATCGATTAAAACCCCATGTGGATGAGTTGTTGCAAATGCACAATCTTATTGTTTAATGTCACTGGGCTTTAGAGTCTATGCTTCTGCCTTCCACTATTACCAACAAATCATGTCAATTTATGTGAAGATAATAATCAGGTCAGAGGATAAAAGAGATTAAGAGCTGAAAGGGCCCTTGGAAGTCATGTTTCTCATTTTATTGATGAAGAAAGAAGCCAAGAGACCTGAAGTAACATACCCAAAGTAACACACTGCAAATGACAGAGATGATGACATTTGAACTTGACTTCTTTGATTTTATATTTATGCTTTCCACTGTACCACACTCTCTGAAAAAGTCTTTTATCTGTACCTACCTCAGAGTAATCCAGTAAGTGGTGAATTATAAAATGCAACTATTTCACCCCTATTTCATAGCTGGTAAAACTAAGGCTCAGAGAAGTTATATTACTCCTTGAACTTCTGTGAAGAGCTAGAAGGTAGAAGAGCCAGAATGTGTGTCCAGATTTCCTGACTCTTAGAATAGTGCCTGTTCTGCTTATCTGCATCAAAATTCTTGACTAAACCCTGGGCAAGTCACTTAACCCCAATTGCCTCAGCAAAAAAAAGCAAAAAAAAATTTCTTGACTAAAGCACTAAGATTTGACTGGTGAATATTCTGAATTTTGGCTAATTGTGATAAATACTTTTTTAATAAAAATTTTCTGGGTGCCAGAACTGCCTGCCTGACAAATATCTTGGGACAATATTTTTTTATATCTTTTGTTTTATAGTAAACAGTTTTATAGAAAATTCTGGCCACAAAGGTCATGACTTCTTAACTTCCTCTCATTACTCCAAGGTTTTTATGAAAATTAAACCCAAATAGAATCCTGAGTTATAGAAGTCTGTAGGAAAAACAACAGTTCCTAATGTCAATACTTCTTAAATAATAGGAGCTAGAACTTGGTGCAAGAACAAAATTATAAGATTTCTTAGTTTATAGCCCTCATTTTATAGATGGGGAAACTGAGGTCCATGGGAATAAATAAATTTAGAGCTGGTACGTGACAGTGCCTGGATTGGACAGCAAGTTCCATGTTCTTTCTACTACCTCATGCTGCCTCTCACTTAGCCAACTGATTTAGGAAATAAGAAAGGATTCTTATTTGCTCTATGTTGTAGCATACTTGTACTCCCTAAAACAATCCATCAACCTGAATCAGTCACCAGAACCTGACTTCTGGGTGACCTTGAAGTATACAATCCAAGGCAGCATTAGAACAGCTGGGAAGCAGGTGTGGGTGGGCCTGAAGTGAAGCTATTCTATGCCTTCATACATTGGAATGGTTTATTTGACTACTCTGCACTTTTCAAATACTATAGCTATTCAGCAAAAAGTTCAGGGGCCCCGAATAAAATTATTCACAGCAGCATCATGAATAATGAGCTTAAACCATGTCATGTGAGAAGCTTAATGTGTGGGGGTTTCTTCAAAAGCATCATCCTTCTGGAATACATTTGCATAATAACTCATCATCACACCTGAAGTGTCAAGTCTTGCCCTTGGATACATGTGTGTAAGTATCCTCATCCATCAGCTCAACAGCAAGAAAGGAACCAAATTCATCATTTGGTTTTAAGGTATAATATTTACCAAGTACAAAGCCAAGTTTTACAAATGCAGAAAACTCAAGCAGGGAACTTAGGAGAAGGAAAGTGACCCAAAGTCATGTAGAAAGTTATAGCAGAGCTGGGCAAAAAATCCAGTGTTTGGTTTGATTTTGGGGGCTGTTGCCTCCTTTGTGTCCCCACCATGATGAAATGGGCATAGGAGAATATAGGTAATGCAGTGCACAATGGCATTCTGGGCCCATTTGTAATAAATCCAGGATGACAAGAAATAGTTTGAGTGTACTACTAAACTTTTGTAATATATGAAGAAATATTGGCACACAACTATAATTTGTTGAGAAGTTGATATAGTTTTAGGTAGCATGATACAGTGGATAAAAAGTTGGTCCTATAGCCAGGTGTTATGTAGATCAGAGGTTCCTATCTATGACTTTTGCTGGATATATAGTCCTGGCAACTCACTTTATCTCTCAAAACTCAAAGCAGCTCTCTAAGATTATAAATTGCAGAATATATACAAACTAGTGTTGAAGGAATTTCCTCACCAGGACTTCCCAATGTCAGTGAAATAATAAAAAAAATACCATCTCTAACACTATCTCTTAATATCAAGTTAAGAGTTAGCTGGCCACTTCTGTCAACTTGACACTCTGACCTCTCTATTCATTACCTGCATTTCCTCCCAGCCCCACCCCCACATCTCTTGGCTCTGATAGGAAAGTTTGTGCCTTATCCTGCAGGAGCCTATGCTTCTTTGTGGCATTCCTTGGTACATTTCACATTACACTGCTATGTACCCACCTTACCCCTTCTCCTTTTTTTTTCTTTTCCCCTTTATGTACTATCATTCCTCATTAGAATGTAAGTTCCCGAATGGGCAAGGACTGTCTTTTTTGTTTCTCTTTGTATCTTAGCACTCAGTACAGTGCTTAGCATATAGTAAGAACTTAATAAAAGCTCAATCTCTCTCTCTCTTTCTCTCTCTCTCTCTCTCTCTCTCTCTCTCTCTCTCTCTCTCTTTCTCTTTCCTCTCTATCTCTGTCTCTGTCTCTGTCTCTCTCTCTTTATCCCCCTTCTCTTCTCTCCCTCCCTCTCCTTCTCCCTCTCCCCCTCCCTTCTTGGCAATTAAGAGATCAATGGTATCTTTGTAGAAAGGCTTTTTCAGTTGAATAATGAAGTTAGAAACCAGATTGCTGAGAAGAGAGTGAGAGGGGGCAGAGTGGAAGCATAGGTTGTAGATACCAATCACAAACAGTTTAACCATAAAAGAGAGTAGAAGTATAAAGTGATAAGTAGTGAGGAGAGAAGAATCAAGTGAGTATTTTTTAAAGATGGATAAGATATGAGTTTGTTTATAAGCCTCAGGAAAAACTCATAGATATAGAGATTGATGACAAGTATAAGAATAGTTGGAGTAGCAATTTGCTGGAGAAACTCAGAGGGGATGGAATATATATGCAGAGTAGTTTGCTTTCATCTAACAGTGGAGTGATGGAAGAAAAAATGGAGTAAGATGTCAGAATGATATGAAATAAGGAAGATAGGGGAAAAAGAAAGTCCTCAAAATAGCCTTTTGGATTTTTCTGGTACCTCCCTCCCCCATGAAAAAGCTGAGAGGAAGGGAAAGAGTGATAGGACTGAGGAGAGAACAACTACTGTGGAGAGGGGTTTAATAACTCAATTAGGGAGAAACAGAATCATTGTCTTGCTACAGAGAGGAGTTAGTTGAAATTAGATAGAATAAATTTATAGGGGGTTCAGTCAGCAGGATTTTGTGATTATCTCTACCTCCATTTAGTAGCATATGAATAGGAATGAAAGAGGTAGGTAATGAAGAGAATCTGCAGTTGGCACCTGGCAAGATAAGAAAGGACAAGGGAAGGGGGCAAGGGTATCAAGAGTTGGGGGCTAGAATCAATTTTCCTTGTTTTACTAACAGATCATAGTAGGAAAGGGAGGAAACTGTAGTCAATGCATCATCCAGTGATGACTTAAGAACTGAGGGGTAAAATGGAAAAGGGTCATGATGAGGACAAAGAACAATGTTAGAGGTTATAAGGCATTGAGAAATATGAATATAAATAATTATATCAGATAATGGAATTCTGAAATTATAAATATGGAAGTAGAACATTTGTGAGTGATGACAAGGTCTTCTCTTTGTAGTTAAGATTGGGTGAATGAGTATGTCATGGGAATTGAGTAATTTGAGGAACTAAGGATGTTAGGATATTTGTGTGCTGAAATATACTGGTTTGAGGGAAGGAGATGGAAAGGAGAAAAAGGAGTAACTGACCTCATTTAGGAAGGAAGAATATCCTTGGAGATGTATAGATAATAACTAGCAAGAATTGAATTGGGTAATAAAATATATGTGTGTATATATATATTTATATGCATTCTGCAAACTTTGCCCCAGCTATATAAAATTTGACTATATATATATATATATATGTATATATATATATATGTGTGTGTGTGTGTGTGTGTGTGTGTGTGTGTGTGTGTCTATGCACACATATACCCACACACAAACTCTATAAATTTTTACCTATTGTTACTTCTTCTATCCTTGAATGAATAAATTAAAAAAAATATATAAAGTGTTTACTATGCACAAGCAATATGGTAAGTGATAGGGATATAAATGCAAAAGCAAAGTCAGACCTTGTTATTTAAGGAGCTTAAATTCTAATGGGAGAAACAACCAACACTGGGGAATGGCAGCCATAGAATAGCACTTTGGATGCTAGGATAGTGAAAGAAATAGACTGACAAATTGCATTCAGGAATAATTGCCTAGTTGATCAGATAAAATTTTTCATGGCTCGTGAAACTAGAAAATGGGGGAGGGGATATGATGAAAATTCCTCTAGGGTGTGGTCTCTATTGTGAGTGGTAAAGATTGGTAAGGAGGTTGAAATGGAAAACTATGTTATAGCTTCTCTTCTCCCTTTAAATGCTGATTTAAACTATATTTCATCTCCATGAAAATGATGACACAAAGAGAAACCATCCAGTGTGGTTTACCGAATCCTTGAAGACTAGAATAGACATTTCATGTGGGAAGTTTGTGGAAATTGTTCTCTTAAAAATGTTTCAAAGTAAGGTATAAAATATTTTAAAATGTTATTTCTGACCTCTTATTCAGAATACATCCATATCCCTTATGAGGTAACATAAAGAGCATGTATGAAGAATACGATATGCCCCTTCTTGTTTATATCCAGTAATTACTGAATTTTGTTGACCAATCCTTTGCTTCATTTATTAGGTTAAAAAATGAGGGGCAGCTAGGTGGGACAGCTGGGTGGAGTAGTGGATAAAGCATCATCCCTGAAGTCAGGAGGACTGGAGTTCACATCTAGTCTCAGAAACTTAACATTTCCTAGCTGTGTGACCCTGGGCAAGTCACTTACCCCCAATTGCCTCAGCAAAAAAATAAAATTAAACAATGACACATCATATCCATTAAGTATAATCTTCAGTATCTTCTCAAGAAAAAAAATTGTGACCATCATCCTACATGACTTGCCAATTGGAATTTTTTAGTATGGTATCTTAATTCAGTCTCAATATATCTTATAAGAAGCTCCTACCCCTCAAAATTTGGATTTCTGTTTATAATTATGGTTTTAGAGCATTGGAAAGGATCATAAAAGTTATCTAATTTCTATTCATTAGTTCTAATTCTGTCCTTAAATCAGAATAGAACACAATCTAAATCTATTCCTTCTCTATTATAGCTCTTCAGATATTTTTCTTACTGTCAAGCCTTTTTTTCTTTCCCCAAGGCTATTTCAATTTTCCTTCAATGATGTTCATGTGAGATGGTTTCTGAATCTCTTTTTTGGCCTCTACTAATTTTATTCTAGTTTATCAGAGTCCCTTAAGTCCAGATTTAAGCACAATATTTCAGATGTGGTCTGATTAGAGCAGAGTAAAAAAAAAATTTCTCTGTTGGTGATATTATATTTCTGTTAATGCTGCCTAAAATTGGGTTAAATTTCTTAGTGGCTACATCATAGTCAGCTCCTATAAAGCTTATGATCAATGAAAATTGCCAGATAATTTTTTATATTTGCTTTTAAGATGCCAAATATCCCTGTACTAGTACAATTTATTTTTAATGTAAATATAGGATTCTCCCCCCCCAAGCTTATCCTTGTTAAACTTCCATCTTATAGATTTAGGTCCAGCATTCCAGCCCATTGAGATTATTTTAAATTTTAATTCAGTTCTCTCATATTAGCCATACTTTCCACTTTTGCATTATCTGCAAATCAAAGCAGTATAAAATATATTACTTCATCCAAATCATTGTTAAAAGGGTCAAGAGTATATTGCAACTCCATTAGGTGTTCCTATGAAACAGGAAGAGTACCTTCCTCTACTTATTTTACAACTCCCATGAAGATTAGGTATACAGTATTAGTAAAGGGCTCTGCACTTTTTTGAATTCATATTTTCTCAATGATACTGTGGAACCATGGAACAACATGAATTACATGAAGAATTACAATTTCAGGTTACCCAAAGGACAATGGAAATATATCTGGCATATGCAGTTTGACTGCAACATGAAAGTAGGGACTGTATCATTTTTGTCTTTCTATCACAGTTGCTAATTCAGTGGTTAACCCAAAATAGGGGTTTGATAAAAGGTTGTTAATTAGGCAGAACCCATTTGACTGACACAAGACATATTCATCTTCCAGTATTTCTAGTTGGAACCTCACTAATGCAAATCCCTTGCCAACAGTGGACCCACAAGATTTATGGGTTTTACTATTGACTCTGAAGCTATAATCTCTTCACTTCTCCTAATCTGAATGTGAATTCTTCAGGAAGTGGGTGTCTCAAGGTTTTTTTTTTTTTTTTTTTTTAATATGATTTAGGTTTAGCAGAGTGCTTAGCAAATAATAAGTGCTTAACAAATGCTTTCTCATTCCACTGAATGGTATTGCCACTAATGACTAGCACCCAAGAAATGGTATAAAAACATCATCAAAGATATGTCTTATTAGAAAAAAGAGGTTGACCAGTTATATAGGGAGAGCAAAGACTTATTGGAAAGCTCAGATTTTATACTGATAAACAAAACTTTTAAAAGAATTAGAGTTCATTTGTCATTAGATCATCATTGAAAGATTATAAAAAGAAAGATATGTACAAGCTAAGAAAGTATGGAAAAATCTTAACCAGATAATATCTAAAATTCTGCAAATGATTCTGACTTGTGTTAAAGGAAAAGTCCTTAAATCTGGGGTTATAATGGCACAATGAAAAGTATCCTGACACTAAAGCCAGAAAACTTGAGTTGAAATTCTATCTCTTCCCTTTGTGACCCTGGGAAATTCATTTAACTTCCATGAACCTATAAACAAAAGGGAGTTGGACAAAATAGTCTTTGAGTTCCTTTTCAACTCTAAATCTATAGTCCTATGATTATTTGGTATTCTAAGGACTGGAGATATATTTGAAATATCTATTTTAGTAACTTTAGACAACTTCTTAGTTGTTCTTAGTAACTTAGAAGACATGAGTGAAAAAGGAAATGGACACTATTTCAGTGGTGCAAGAGTGGCAGAAAAATGAATTTATCAACAGGACACTGAAGAGGTCCAGGAGAGATACAATAGATGGTGCCTGGATCAAGGTGAAATGATGATGCAGTTGAAAAAGCATTAGACTAGGGTCCAAAGATACAGGCTGAAATCCTGGTTTTTGATACTTAATTTCATGTGTTTGGGGGCAACTCACACAAGCTTTTAAATAGTTAATATTATTTATTTATTAGTGTTTAATAGCAATTAAAGTCTTTGCGCTATCTTCCCCTATTCTTGGTTGTCAAGAGGAAAATGATTTGCAAGCTGCAAAACTGTATCCAAGAACAAGGTATAACTATGAAATAATAAACAGAGAATCATTATAAAAGCTTGACCAACATAAGAGTGGGAAGCCTGAAATCATGGTGCAGGACAGGAAAATGGAGACTGAAGGGGTAGGAAAGATTTCAAGGCACACAAGCCTGGGAAAAGAGGAAAAGAGAATGGATATGGTTATAAGGTACCTGGTGATTTAATTACAAAATCCTTGGAGACATTTCACTGGTTGAGTTGCAATGTACAGTCATCCCCTAGAGACCTGCAAAAACCAATACAGGTCTTGGACTAGAAAGCAAGACACACAGTGACAAAAGAGTAAAATTGAAAAGTAGAGAGGAGAGCCAGGAGAAAGAGTTGTAAATGAAATCCCCAGATTTCTGGTGGCAGTTTATTATAGCCCATTAACTGTTGCAAATTAGAATGTCTTTCACAGGCCTTTTTCAAGAGATGAAGTAATTGAAAAAAAGTCACAAGACAGTCTACTATTCTGCTGCTGTATAGCAAAAACTTAAGATGATAATGAGATACAAAACTTGCAGACATTGGGGTAGTGATGCTAAAAATGATTACTATTAACAACCAAGAAAGCAAAATCAAGAAAAAGAACAGGTTTCAAAGACACAGGAAAAACTTTCAAATAGGGCAAATGAGATTTCCTGCCTCCACTAACTCCCAGCTTCCTCCATCTCTCTTTTAATTCTTTAAACAGATGCACAACATGATTCTCCAATACTGTAACAGCAGGTGACAACAGACCATAGTTCTGGGTTTTGCATCATGATTTTTTTCCCTCAAAAAGACCTGGAGAAAGACTTCTCAAAGGGTGTTGGGGTTCTTGGAAAGAGCTAATAAACATGAAAGCTGTCAAGCTTTGACAACTCCTTCTCTGTACTCCAGCTCATGTGTAAAAACACAAGTACACACGTAACAACACAAACAAACCTCAATATATTAGAGAATGATCCTTTTTGGATTCTCTCCCACATTTAATATGGCAGTATTTCTTGATGAAAATAAGACACTGATTTGATAAGGTATAAAAGACAAAATACAATCTGTTTTTTGGATTACCTAATCTAAGGAAAAGAAAACATAATTTGGAAATAAAATACCATATTAAAAAGTAGCTAATTTTAGAGGTGAGATAAAGTAACAGCAGTAAATCATGATTCATGCCCTTTGTGGATATTCTGATGAAGTCCTGTGAAACATCTACTCCTTGATTTTTTCTTCCTTATACACTTCCCAGATTATTCAATATATATTTGCTAGTTTAAATTTCTTTCACTTGAGAAAGACTGATTGCTACTTGGTCTGAACAGAATACAAATAATTTTCTTTCACTGTGGATTCTCTACAAAAGACTGCACCTTCCTTTCTATTAATTTTAAAGTATTAGTAAGTAACACTAGCACTATTTCTATTATACTTTCCCTTTTAAAAAGTTTTATTAATCTTTTTTTTGTTTTATCATCATTGACATTTAACAATGACATTGTCCCACATATTTCTCCCTTATAAAAATAACTACAGTCAAGCAAAACAAATCAACATATTGGTCATGTCTGAAAATGTATTTTCTGTTACTCCATCATTCACCATCAGTTTGTTAATGTCATAATTACATTGATTAGAGTTCTTAGGCCTTTAAATGTAGTATTCTTTTATATGACTGTCATCATTTTGTAACTTGTACTCTTCTACTTTCCACTTTCCTCTGAATCAGTTCAAATAAATTTTTCCAAGTATCAGTTCAAATAAGTTTTTCCACATTTCTGCATTCTTCATATTTGTCATTTCTTACAATCGAACCAAAAATTATTAATCAGTGGGCATATATTTTATATTTGGTCCTTTGCTACTATAAAAATCCTGCCATAGTTTTAAATATACATGCTCATGTATATTTATTGTGTATGCCTGTGTATATATGTGTATGTATATATATATGTATGTATGTATGTATGTATATATGTGTATTGATATCTACATCTATATATTGGTGGTATTCACTGGGTCAAAAATATGTTCACTTTAGTGTCATTTAGGGTAGAAATCCAAACTGTTTTCATGAAGAGTTGGACCAATTCATAGCTAAATTAACAGTTAGTGCATTAGTATGATATCTTCCCAAATCTGCTACAACATTTGCCATTTTTGTATTTTTGTCATCTTTGCTATTCTACTGGTTGTGATGTTCTATAAAACCTCAGAGTTATTTTAATTTGCATTTCTCTTATTGTTAGTGATTCATTTATTTTGGATATATTTTGCACGTTTTCATTTTGTATGTGTATATATGTGTACATACACATATATATTTGTGTATATACACACATATATTTGTATGTGTATATATATATCTCATATATACATGTATATATATATATATATATATATATATATATATATATATATATATATATATTCTACTGAGCTGGATATACGTAAGTATACCCAACTCAGTAGAATATAACCTTCTTGAAATCTGCCTAGCACAATACTAGCACATAATAGATGCTTAATGAAAGCTCATTGATAAATTGATTGAATAGGTAGTTCAGAAGTCAAATTCTATTGATTTTGGCAGAGGATTAATATATTTGTACCCCAAAGACAGTATATAATTACTGTTGTTCCAGGACTGTTCTCCTCTGTTAATCATCTCACAGTAGCACAATAATTGCATATCAATTTGTATGACCTCTTTCTGGGCAGATTTCTCATATTATAGCTCTTTTCCTGTTAAGAACTTGAATTAAAAAAAAAAAAAACAAAGGTACTAGGAACCCAGAGAATTTATTGAATGGAGGACACTTCCATTTGAAGGGAAACCTTTCAGTCAGTCAATTGATAAATATTTGAAGCTACTATGTTAGGCATTATGCAAAGTGCTGAGGATACAAAGAAAAATAAAAGACATCTCTGCTGTCAAGGAGATCACAATCTAATGAGTATACAACACTCGAACCACTATGTTCAAATAAGCTATCTACAGGATAAAGAAATAATCAACAGAAGAAAGTAAAACAATAAAGAAGGATCAGGAAAGGTTTCATGTAGAAGTAAGATGCTAGTTAGGACTTGAAGGAAACCAGGAGATGCAGGTTACAAACATTCCCGGCATGGTGAACAGCCTTTGAAAATTTTGGGAATTGAGAGATGTAGTCTTGTTTAAGGAGTAGCAATTCATGTTTAACATATATTGGATTACTTGCCATCAAGGGAAGGGGGTGGAGGGAAGTAATTTGGGGAAAATTTGGAATACAAGGTTTTGCGAGAGTCAATGTTGAAAGATTATCCATGCATATGTTTTGAAAATAAAACGTTTTAATAAAAAATGTTAAAAAGGAGTGGCAATGAGGCTAATGAGTCTATATTTTAGTGGGATGTAAGGTATAAAAATACTGGAAAGGTAGGAGTAAGGCCAACTTATGAATGCAAAACAACATTTTATATTTGATCCTGGAGTTAATAGGGAGTTCTCAGACTTCACTGAGAGAGAGAGAGTAACATGATCACCTGAGGCTTAAGAAGATTACTTTGGCAGCTGAGTGAAGAATGGAATAGAGAAGGGAAAGATGTATGGTAGACAGATCTACCAGCAGGCTACTGCAACAGAGCAGGTATGAAATGATGGGGACTCAGGTGGTGGCAAAAGTCAGAAGAGATAAAGCACTATATGTGAGACATATTAAGGAAGTAAGATTGACAGGTCTTGGATATGGATTGGATATGGGGTGGTGTGAGAGTGTAAAAGATGATACTTAGGTTGCAAGCTAAGGTGACTGGGGGGGGGGATTGTGGTGCCCTTGAGAGTGGAAGAGGGTAAGGTTTTCAGCAGAAGATAATAATTCAGTTTTGGACAGGTTGAATTTTCATGGGCTTATTTAATATTTTGCTACTTATTGAAATTCAGTTTCTTTCATTTAATTTTTCAATTGCATCTCTAGAATTCTCTAAGTAAGCCATCACATCATCTGCAATATCATTTTCCCCATTTTCTTTGTGTACGTTTTCCTCTTCAATATATTTTTTTGTTTGCATTGTTATAGCTAGTATTTCTAGAATCTTGCAAATAATAGCAACTACAAGAAATATCCCTATTTAATCTTTCATTTTATTTGTAATGAAAAAATTTTTATTTCTAAACATTCTTTATTCTAATATGGAATATTAACATGATATGAAACTAAATTAAAAGAATATTTTTGCTTATTCTTTTGTTGCATTTTTTTAGTATAAATGAGTACTATATTTTGCCAAAGGCTGTTTATGTTACATAATTTTTTTATCATTTTTGTTTATGGTAAATTATAGCTATGGTATTTTTAGTTTTTTTTAGTGTTGAATCATCCTTACATTTCTGATATAAATAAAATATATAAACATATATTATTCTATTTTTTTGCATCAATATTCATAGTGATTGGTAAGATGGCTTCTATCTTAATTTTTGAAAAATGTGAAACTTTACAAAACAGAGGCATTAAAGGACCTTTTTAACATGAAAAATCTGCTTATCTAAAACTAAAAGTTAGCATTATGTTAAATAGAGAAATATTAGAACCTTTCCTAATAAAAATAGTAGTAAAGCAAAGATGTTCCTCTTCCCTACTCTTACTTAACCCAGTTACATAAATGCTAGCATTTCTCAAGTAACAGAAAGAAATTAAAGACATATAGAATGTAAAGAGGACACTTTCTCTATTTGTTGATATGATCTCTTATTCAGAAAATTCTAGAAACTCAGAAAAAGTACTAATTGATGACCAGTAAAATGGCAGAATAAATAAAAAGCCATAAAAATCAACAACATTATTATTACAGAGCAATAGAAAAACTCAAGGGGAAATAATAGAAAGGAAAGTCCCATTCAAAATAACTACAAAATAAAACACACAAAATATCTATTACCAAGTAAATCTTAAGACCTGTATAGATAAGAATACAAAATATTTCTGGAAAAAATAAAACATAACAAATAAATTGAAGAACATTTAGTGCCATGGCTGTTATGAATAATTATAATAAATATAGCACTATTACCTAAATTACAAATCTCTGTGGCTTACTCTCTCTCCTAGAGTCCGAGGTGAGATAGCAAAGCTAGAATTCCAATGGTCATGGGATTTTTCCCCAACACCATCCTGGACTAGGACTCTTCTTGGACCAGGTTCTGCCTAATTCCTGTTTTGGATAGGGTCACTGAACCAAAGCCCTTCTTTTGATATAGTCCTAGACTCATTGGAAAAAATAGGCATTCAGTTTCCTAGAGGGGACCCTGAGGTAGAAATCTTATTCTCTGTACATTATACTTTGTCCTTACAAACAGTTAGTTTATCATAGAGCTGTAGAATACGAGGATAGAGTTCTATGTTCTGGCTCAGATTCAGAGCTTATATCATGATCCTTTATTGTTGTGGCTTTTTTGGGGGAAATTATTAAAAATTTCTGAACTTACTGAATTACTGAACAAAACGTAAAAAAAGACTCTTTCGGTATCAGAAATTATTACTGTCTACATATGACACTACCTTCTGTTAGTGGTTGAAGATCTTAGATTTAAAGCTGGAAACAACCACAGAAGTCATAAACCAGCACCCTCATTTTACAGATGAGGAAACTAAGAATAAGAATAGTTAACCTTTACTTACTTAAGGTTACATGGTTAGAAAGTTATAAAAATTGTATGTGAATCCAGCTCCTCTGATTGCAAAACCAACATTATTTTTGCTTTCTGCATTGGTTAAAAAAATGTTGGAATACAAAATTTGCTTATTCTTTTGATCTTTTCAGTGCAATCTTGATATTCTTTCAGCTTGGAGGTGTCTTTTCATCAATAATATCATTAAAGAGGGCTCCCCTTGACATATTGTCATTGGGACATCATTGATTAATAATGTTTGAAATATGATGACAGGAATGAATGTCTGGGAACAGTCGCTTTCAAGCAAAGAAACAAAGAAACATTATTAATGACTTGTGCTTTATGTTAACATAAACTTTCCAATGGGAGGAGCATAAAAATACAGACCTCCTAACTTATCTTTGACTTATGAGATAGATAATGGGCAAGTGTCAGAGTTTTGTAAAATGCAGACATATCAATCATCCAAAGAAGATAGGATTTACATTGCTATCACAGTCACATAGCTAATGGGGCTAAAGCAAAATAAGATATGGAACTGATCTTCTATTACTGTGGACACGGGAACTAGTAATTATCCCTTTGCACTAAAGTCCTGTTAAACCTTGGCTCATCAAATTGTTTTTTTCCCTAGAATTTCTGCTACCTCTAAAATGTTTATGAATTTATTATTATTGTGAATTATCAATTGATTTCTGTTAGATTATTGACTCTACTTTTTCTTTTTCACCTTAACCTATGTGCCAAACACTTTAAGTTGCTGTATTGGAATATGCTTGGGAAAGAGGCAATATAGTACAATGCAAAGGTCACTGGACTACAGTAATAGATCTGGATTCAAAAGCAATTGCCAATTACTGGCAGGTCAATAGTCTTTTGAGCTCATTCTCTGAATTGAAAAACAGGGAAATACCAACTCCCTACTTTTCCTGTTACCATTAATGAAACAAAGAAATAATGTGATATAACAAGTATGTTTTAAACTTCACAATGTTAAACATATAAGATTGTAGGAGATAGTTTGAGAGTATAGAACTGATCTCAACACTTTCAAAACACCAAGTCCAGACAAGCTACTTCTCTTGGCTCTGTTTCCTGAAAGAAATGGTAAATAGAATAGTGATTTAAGGAAGCAATATTATAGATTTAAGATAAAGGAAATATAATTGGACAATTGTCCATGTGAAAAAGATCTGGAAGTTTTATGGCAACATACTGGAACTATCTCTTACTGGCTCTCAAGATCAATGGTTGAATTTTTGGTATGAGTATTTATATTTTGGAAATCAGCAAATGGGACTGATCAGTGCTTGATTTATTTGTAGGGCTGATTATCTAGACCAGATGTGTCAAACATTCAGTCTAAAGGTTGCATATGGTCCACAAAACTCTGGAGTATAGCCTGATCCAGATTAAAATGTAATTGAGAGATGCTTTACAAAATAAATCAAAGTTCAACAAAACATCAAATTATTAATATGTAGTTTTCTAAGTCAATACATAACCTGTGTATGTATAGTTTAGTGCCCCTGTTTTTATTTGAGTTTGATACCACTGATCTATATATTTTTTTAAATGATGGATAAAATATCAGTATTAATGAAGATTAAACTAAAATATGGTATGCATTTTTTGAAGAGTCAGTTGTTAAACATTTACCGGAACAGCACTGGTTTAGTGGATTGCAGACTTGGTAAGGGACAGTTAGGTGATGCAGTAGATAGAGTGCTAAAGCAGCCATCAGGAAAACTAATCTTCCTGTGTTCAAATGTAGTCTCAGATATTTATGAGGTGTGACCCTGGACAAGTCATTTAACCCTATTCACTTCAGTTTAATCATCTATAAAATGAATTGAAAAGGGAATGGCAAACCACTCCAGTATCTTTGACAAGAGAATCCTAAATGGGAATCACTAAGAGTTGAATACATCTGTAAGAACTGAATAAGTACATAGGAAGAGCCAAGAGATCTAGTTAATAGTCCTAAGGAAACTCAATTAACAGGCTATCTTAAGAGTTATGATGACAAAGTGATTACCTGCTGCTCAGATCAGATCACACCTGGAGGATTGTTTTAAAAGGCACCTGAAAAAGGGACAGTGGCAAGCTAGTATAAATCCAATGATGGGCAATCATGACATTGAAGAAATTAGAAATCATACCAATTTGAAGATCAGTTAATGTTTAAGAATGCTTAGCTTGGAGAAGAGTGAAATTGAAGCAGCATTATCTGTCTTCAAGCATTGTGAAGTTGTCCTCAGAGTTTGTCTTATTCTACTTGACTCCCAAGGGTAGGTCAGCTACAATAGATTAAAGTTTCTTCAAAGCAGACTTGGGCTTGATAAACAGAAAAAACCCAAACAGAAAAAACTTCTTAACAATTAGAATTATTCAGAAGTGGAAATAGAAACCTTAAGGGCTAGTAACTTTTCCTTGACTGGTGTTCATCAAGAAGAATTATTACCACTGACTGAGGATGTCATAGAAAGTATTCTTGTTCCAGTTTAGGTTGGAATATGTAACCTCTTAGGACCTTAGAACACTGAGATTATGTGAGAATTTAAAGATGGAAGAGACCTTATAATTTGGGGGTGGAGGGGTCCAACCCTTTGATTTTGTAATTGAGGAAACAAAACTTTAAGTGACTGATCTACAGAAAGGAATGGAAATCTGGGATTCAGAACTAGGTTTTTTTGGCATCAAATCTTTCTTTTTTTCTCTTGTAATGTAAATAATTATGTACTTGACAAATATCAACAAACAAGAAAATTTCCATTAGCAAAAGATGATTATAAATAACACCATAAATCTCTTAAGTACAAGTTGTTTGTAAAGTATATATTATATTTGATATAGTAGTAACAGTAGCACTCTTCTTGTCTGTGTCCCCTTCTGAACCTCCTTCTGCTCTCTTCTGTGTATTTTTAAAATGTTTCACTGATGCTCTTTTCTTTCTTTTCTTCTTTTTCTGGCTTCACTATCACTAACTGCTCCCCCCACCACACACCCTTCAACTTGTCAAAAATAAATACATAATAAAAGCCTCTATAAAAATAAGTATGATCATGCAAAACAAAAGTGCACATTGGTTATATCTGAAAATATATGCCTCATTCTGAACCTCTAGTCCATCACCTCTTTGCCAAGAGGTGGGAAGCATGCTGCTTCAACATTTTTCTGGAGTTGTAATTGGTCTTTACATGGGTCAGAGTTCTTAAGCCTTTGGAACTTCCTTCCACCCCATTTCCATCCCATTTATAATCATGATTATTTATTATGTATTTCTTTCCATCTTATACTCTTTTACTTTTTACCTCTTTGCCCTTCTTTATAAAGGAGGTAATTAAAGAGAAAGGCCAGGGATGGCCTTCCCTCCCTTCCCTTCCCTTCCCTCCTTCCATCACTTAAACTAATATACTACAATAAGCATAAAGGCATGAAGAAGTTTGCAAGGTGTGCTTTTTTGATTCCTCATAAAGTATAAAAAATTTGGATTAGGAAAGGACTAATGTGATTGGTTCACCAAACAAGCTGACCATATTTTTGGAAAAGTTTTAAATAGGAGAGGAATTTCAGCAATAGGTCATCTAATTCCTAGAGAAGGAATTAAGTTTTGGGAATTTCTAGGCTGAGGAACATAATGAGGAGGTAGATTCGTAATTATACCAGAGGGTAACAAGGTGAGAGGAGTGAAAATATAGTGAAAATAGAAAGAATACTACATTCTTCTCCCAGTTTTTGACCATATCATCAGAAAAATTAGATTAATAGGAACCAAATATATCCAACCAAAAGCAAAGACAAAGACAAAGGGCAGACATGAACATAAGAAGGTATATGAGGACAATTATTTAATGGTGGAAGCATACTTGGACCTGAAATTAATTTTGGCTATCAACTCATTAAAGGACTTCGGATAACCAGGAGTTGGGAAACTAATTCTTTGGCCCTACAAGTTCTCTCCAAATTTGCCTTTGTTAATATACCCAAGACTTAATCCCATTCATACTCTGAACTCTATCTGTGTTCTTGAGTGAGACTAGGTATTAGCATTTAGAGGAAAAATGTTTTGTACCAATTGTTCTTACTGTACCACCTTAGTAAATACTTTGCTTAGAGATAATTGGTATTGTTGGCTGATAATGAATTGGAAGTATAGCATTGACAGATAGCTTGGGAAAGATTATTATATATCAACTTTTTGTATCATTAGCTATCATAAGGGTTTTTTTGGGGAACAATTCCATCTTGGTTTATCTATAGTCACCTTCCCCCAGTATTTGCCTGGATGGGCATATGGGCAAAATAGGACCTGTTTTGTCTGGTTCCTTATGTAGTCTGTATGCTATTATAATCTGGGATTAGGTCCCACCCTCTGATGAAAACCATGATTTCTGTTCCTTTCTTGATTGCCCAAAGCAGATAATGGGCTTCATGCTTTTCTAGTATCCCCCAATTAGGAGTTGATTGTGTTCCTTATTCCGACCTTGACAGACCCCAAACAGATACTGGGGTTATATTGGGCTCAAACTTTGGGTAAACAATCCCTAGAATATCTAGACACTGAGTTGGATCTTCAAATTTTCCAAAGCATTTGTTATCCTACCCTATATTCCTAAAAGTAAGTACTTACAGTAGCTGAATATGTCTCCTAGGGAAATCTGAATCACCCCCAATCATTTTTATTGCTTATTAATTAGTTATTAATAATTATTTCTCTAATATTCTTCATCTTTTTAGAAGAGATACAAAAATGTGAATTTACCAAGAAAGAATTAATCTAAACAAACCCCTCAGGACAGGTAATGACATTAAAAGCTGACTTATGAAAACCTTTTCCAGTCAATATTTAGCAATGAGTTCCTAAATGCTTCACCACTAAAGAAACATGAAACTAAGTTAGCACATCAAAGCCTCATGAATTCCAAGATATTTAGTTACCCTCACAGAATATTACTAGAGTACAGGATAATAACAGGTACATTATAACCTTCCTTTTCCCCTCCTTCTTACCCCTAGCTGAAGAGTTAATATTGTGTGATGGCTCATTTGCAACTTCTTCACAAATGTTCATAACTCTTACAGAAGCAGCTAAACAATACTACTGGGAAAAACACTGATTTGAAAAAAGAAAAAAAAAAAAAACCTCAACACCACAGCAATTAATGGATAAATTCTTGGTTATGTTTCACATCAGGCATCATGAAATTAGAAAGAATTCTTGGTTACAAAGATAAAATACCCATCATTAGAAATTTTTCTTCATGTAGGAAGGATTGAGCTAGAGAAGCCTTTGATCAATTTGACAAATTCACCAATCAAGGTGATGAAATTACAGGGCATAGACTTTTGTTTAGAGGTCTCAGAAGGTTACTTCCCCATGAAATAATAAATAAGTCAGTAAATAAATGTTTATCAAGTATCTATTATGTACCAGGCATATGTTAAGCACTAGGAATATAAAAAGAAGCAGAAAAATAGCAAAGACTCAATATGAAATCTTACTTGTAGTTCTTCTCCCAAAACTTGACAGGCCTGGCATAGGAGGTGATGAAAATGACACTTCCCAGGAATGGACTTAATGGAGTCGAAAAGATGGAAGTAGCCACAGTTTGGAAGAAAAGCATGGCAGAATCTGAGAGTGGTAAATTAAGGTAAAAAGAAATAATCTGATCACTTTTCTATTAAACTTTCCTTTGAGTAAGTCCTGATCTATAATCTCCCTATTCCTAACTCAAGGGAGGAAAGAGAAAAGAAAGACAAACAAATTATTTCTCTAAATATGTATGCAGATAGGGCTATAAAACTTTCAGTAGTACAGTCTCAGTTTCCTCATCTGTAAAATGAGCTAGAGATATAAATGGTAAACCATTCCAGTATCTTTGCCAAGAAAACCATAAGTAAAAAGTTGGACATGACTGAAATGACTGAACAACAACAAAAAATTAGTGGTACGCTGAGAAATATTTAACAAACATCTCTCTAAGGAAAAAAAAATACATGTCATTATTTTAAGTTTAAATATGCTTTACTAAATTATTATCATTTTCTCAAAGTATAAACTATCAACAAAACTACAAATCAAGCCCTGATTTATGGCAATTTCAGATTTCCAAGGTGTAAATGCTCATATTGAACCTTTAACAATCCATTCTCCCAAGCCTCTAAAAGATGGCCCCAGAACACCTCTGATTCTAAGTCACTCCATTTCATCTACTTTGTTAATTTCAACACTAAAATCCTTTCCAATTACTAGTTTATTATTGTGATCCAGAGATGCTCAATCAGGAACTTGGAAACAGCAGAACTTTGCCATAGCCACTGGTATCTCTAACATATGGGCAGAAGCAAATGTGGTGTAGTGGAAAGAAAGCCAGCTTTGGAACTAGGAAGTCCTGAGTTTAAATTTTACCATTAATACATACTTACTGTGGGACAGTGGGAAAATAATTTAACCTCTCCAGGTTCAGGGATTTCCCTATATCCTGGTTTTTGAGAGTGCTTGAAGAAGAACCAGAAGTAAAATTCTTATTTCCTGAGGCCCCATTTCAACTCACATTGACCTGACTTTTGACCCTCAGTATTGGTTTATCCCTTGCTCTGTCTGTGCCCATTCTACCAATCACTGCTATGGTGGCAGATATAGTGACAGAAAGAAGGAAATGTGAGGGGAATGTTGAATGGGGCAGTGGGCAATGTAATCACAAGGAACAAATGTCCCCCAAAATGTGAAATTACTTAAAATTCAAGATGATCACCTATTCTTAGGCAATTAGAGCATACCGGATTCTACAGTGGAATCTAGAGTAGGTCTCTGCAAGCAAAAGGCTGCCACATTCTTTCTTCAACCTCAGATTTCAAGGTCTTTTAATGCACTTCCTCAGATTTCACTGGCATAGGATATATGGCCAAAGGCTACTTCATATGTCTCTGGTGCCCTTTGGAAAACTGAGATATGAGCATGCTATCATCACCACCACCATCTCCAGAAGCAGGTATCATATTTTTTTCCCACATACTCTATTTTCCAGTTGGGCAACTCAGTTCTTTTCTTTCCTCCTTCCCTCCTCCCTTCCCTCCTTCCCTCCTTTCTTCCCTCCTTCCTTTCCTCCTTCCTTCCCTCCTTCCTTTCTTCTTTCCTCCCTTCCTTTCTTCCTTCCTCCCTTCCTTTCTTCCTTCCTTCCTTCCTTGCTTCCTCCCTTGCTTCCTTCCTTCCTTCCCTCCTTCCTTCCTTCCTTCCTTCCCTCTTTCATTCTTTCCTTCCCTCCCTCCTTCATTCTTTCCTTCCCTCCCTTACTTCTTTCTTTTCTTCCTTGCTTCCTTCCTTTTTTTCTTTATTCTTTCCTATTTTCTTCCTTCCTTCCCTTCATTTCCTCTTTCCATATAGAGAATCAGACCTTCTGTGATGCTCTGCCCAAATACCTTAGGGTTTATAGGCTAGATTTCTTTTATAAGGTTCATGCCTTAAATCCAAATGGCTCTGGCTTTTCTTGACTAGCTATTAAAAGGTCCAGTCCAAGCCTCACTTGGTTATTGTTTAGTTTCTGATGGCTCAGAGTAAGTATAAATAGCAATTGTTTCTGTCTTGGCTAGAAACATTGAATGTCTTCCCCTCCCAGATTGTTGGGTTTTTGTGTTTTTTTTTTGACTAGATAAAAGAGACTATTATTTTCTTCACTTCTTTTTACTTAGCCTTAATCACTGAATAAGTTCTGCCTTAGACAAACTAAGACCTGGAACAGATGTTAGCTTAAAAAGGCTAAGGCCTCCCACTGCATCTGGGGCTATCTGCAGTAATCCTGTTCTACTTTTTTTGCCATTGGACCCAGATGGCTCAGGAGGAGAAAGTGATACTGGTGACTTTGCACATCTCTTCTTCACTTAAAATCAATTCACTTGCACTCATAACATCTTCTTCCTGATGTCATGATCCTCATCAAGAACAAAGGACAAACAGCAATGCAGACATCTCATCCATTATTTTCCTTCTGATTTGGCTATTTGTCTTAATTATCCCAAATAAATGAATATGTATCCTCTTTCTGAACATCTCTCAGTAATCAAATTCCACAGCCTCTCTTGATAATCCTATTTTAGTACTAAATTGCTCCATGATCAAGAAGTTTTCTTCTATTTCAGCTAAATATAGAATAATTTAAATCTTTTTTCCTTCCTCAATGGACAATAATCTTAATCTTTTCTATAATCTTTCATACTATTCCAGTCAGTTATGAGGTCACTCCTCAGATTTCTCATCATCTGCTCTGTTTTTGAAGAAGTGGAAAAACTGAGGATATTACAACTACTTCCCCAGAGAAGCACCTAATCAATTATGCTTCTTATCTTGGAGAGGGGTATAGAGTTCAGAAAGGGAGACAGAGAAGAAAGGGTAGAGTTCAAGTATAATGTGTGATGGATAGGACAAGGAACTTGGGTGAAAGTTTGACCAAAGCAAGTAGGTGCTGGATGAGGTCTCATACAAAATAGCATAGTTTAACTTTTCAGTCCTACAGCCCCCCAAAAGATAGACTTGTGCTTGTTCCCTCATTCAAAGATGATAGTTTGTTTTTTAACTGTTACATAATTAATTATCCATGAATTCAGCCTCAGAAGTGAAAAGAAGGCAATATTAACCTACTAATGATATAAAAAAATTCAGCATATTAATTTCAACCTTCCCCCCAAAAAAAACCTCATCTGATATACAGATAGAAAACTAAACGAGATATATTAGTTATATTTTAATATCAGTATTGAAAGAAAGACTGAATTTATTACATAGTTTCATGGATAAGACTCCTTCTTTGCTTAGGAGGTAACATTAAATAAACACAAAATTCTCTGTGTTAGTATTAAAGAACATAATCATGACCCCCATAGTAGAGCTAAGAAATGAGAATTCCTTCAAAAGGATGCAGACTCCTCAAAGTCACCTTTTAGTTTGTGTAGGTAAGAGGTAATTCTATAGATATGGACACCTCTGGAAAACTGCAGAACCAACTAATAGACATTTAAAATTAAAATGGCTAACCACTTAGGGAGAAAAAGAAAAATCACTGTTATAGAACAAGCTTCCATTAGAAACTCAGCCTCACATTTAAAGCAGTAAGGTGCCTCTCTTAATATAAATATTTAACACAGATAACCCTGTAAATTTCTACAATTATTAAAAGAAAATGACTTTGTGTGGTGTCTCCACACATTCAAAGGTTGAGTATGTTCCATCTCCCCTTGGAGGTTAAAAGTTCAGGACTGATGGAGGAAGACAGTGTATTAGTAGGGGACACAGCAATTTATTAAACAGTTCACTAATGGCCTGAGAATCAGTGTTCAGTATATTGTTTTCCAGATTGAAGAAATAAGTCCCTTGTCTTTGACAAGATCAGGGCCCCAGTCTCCCTAAAGAGAGTGATGAAATGACTAGCATTTCAAAAACAGTCATTCTCTGTAGATGACATTTGGGAATCCAACAGCTTATATCTAGTTAGCTCAACAAAACATAAAAATTCTTGATATGTGAAATACAGTGGTAAACTCCAGGGAGCAAGTTCCTACTCTGACCCATGCTTGGATAGGGGGCCCTCTGTGGTTAATTTGTGGGGGTAACATGAGAGAGAATTTTCTACAGGGTGAAGTTCAAGTACCATACTCAGAATCTGCACAATAAATTCTAAAGCATGACATTTTAATAGGGTAGAGGAAACAGATGTCGTTAATTGGTCATTGTATTTTTAGAGGACAAAAGCAGAGAGATGGAGTGTTTTAAAATAGAATTACCAAATGCCTAATAAAATGTACATCTCTGATGTATTCAATTACTTACTCTCCATAAGCACAAAGATCTTGGGCTTAAATGCATGCTGCATGCATTCCAGAAGAGAATTATTTGTATTCTTTTTTTTTTTGAAGGGGAAGAATTAAATGCAAAACTTTATACCAATCTGCTTACAGTTGAAAACTGAACATGGAAGCTGGGCAGGTAATTCAAAATTAAAGCTCCCAGAATGGTCCTCAATTTAGCTGTCTAGCCACATCCAGTAATTAGTATTACTGAACTTACTTATAATGTCTTAACATCAATAGAATAAGCTGCATATATACCAAGAGACCAAAATTATGGGGAAAGTGGGAGCCATAACTTTGAGTTTTAAATTCACCATGTAAATTCCCTATCATAAATATGCATTAATGTTGTGATTTGCATTTAATAAACACACTTTAAATCTGAGGTACCAAACCTCATATACACTTAACATATATCCCTATAAATCAATTCATTTGCTCACCTTTTTATTTTCCCTTTAGAGTGATTTGTTTAGGGAAATTAAAGCTCTTTGGAAGACACAAAATGAATGCACTAGGAAAGAAGATGTATAATCTACATGTTTGCAATTTCTTTTTCCCCCTTTGTCAGCTTTTTCTGCCAAATAACCTTGAAAAACTTTTTTTTTTAAATATCAATGGAAGTCTAAAAATAGGCTCATGGAACAATATGTATTGTGAGACTGGCTCCTGTTGTGGTTTGTGTAACAAATGACATTGTAGGAAAGCATTTTCTTCCAAATGATGACTTCCTGGAATACATTATCACTTAGCGATTACCCAGAGTATGCTCCATCAGTATGTACAAAGTTCATTTCATGGAGCCTTCTTTACTCTGAACACTCATGCAGGGCTCATTAAAATGACTAGCAGAGTACCATGTAGCACCTTGATTCATTAAAAATGCTATCAAATTAGGTTGATAGCACAGATGTGTGAACAATGCTGTCCAAAAGAATATATTAACTGGGAGAAGAACTCTGTAAAGAGAAAAAAAGTTTCAAATCAAACTTAAGTACTTTCATTTCATTATCTTTCATTTCATTAAACAGAACTCAGTTAACAATCTAAATCAAAGTAGGCTATTTAGAAATGGACACAACTCGAATATTCAAGGAAAAATAAACAAGATAAAGCTACTATAAGATCACAGATATTGAGGGAAAAGGTACATAATCTAAAATAATCAATATTCTCATTTTATAGACGAGATAATTGTGGGATTCAGAGATGTTACATTATTTGCCCAGAGTCACACAGCTAGCAAGTAACAGAACTAAGATTTGAAGCCAGGTCCTCAGATTCTCAATTCACTACCTTTTCCCCTGAAATATTCTAGGGCTAAGCAAGAACAAATATAATAGGACAATCTAATGAAGCCAAGTGGCAACTGACAAGAGATATCTGTAACAAAATAACTATATGTTCTTTATCTTAAAATAACTGAATAAAGATTGCTCCTTTATATATGGTTTCATTGACACTGGGAACTCATGGTGTGGAAATTCCTTCTGCCAATGCTGATTAGTGACTTTGAAAATCACTATATTAAGTGACTTCACCATAATAGGATTAGCTAATCAGTGTCGGAGATAACAGGCTTTAAACAAGCATGTACATTTCTCCAAGACTAGCCTTCTAGTCCTTATGCTATGCTATGATGCATACTGAATGATCTATGTCAATATTTTTCTTTTCTTTTTTTCTCCAAATGCTTTTAAATTATTTAAAAAGTGTTTAATGGGGGCAGCTAGGTGGCACAGTGGATAGAACACCAGCCTTGAAGTCAGGAGGATCTGAGTTCAAATATGGTCTCAGACACTTAACACTTCCTAGCTGTGTGACCCTGGGCAAGTCACTTAACCCCAATTGCCTCAGCAGAAAAAAAAAAAAAAAAGTGTTTAATTTTTAAGTTGTGCATTCTAGATTCTCTCACATCCTTTAGCCATTGAGAAGGCAAGTAATATGATACCTATTATATATATACATATATTTGTACATATGTATATATATATGAAGTTGTGCAAAACCCATCTTAACCAACTGTAACCGTATTTTTGTCTGCCACCAATTATTAATAAAATTAGTCTGATTTGTATTACTTAATATTTCTTAACTAAGATAACTGGACCAGGAATAAAATGCCAAAATATCCATTTCAATTTATATACTGAGACATGTCAGTACAACTCCTGAGTATGTGAAATTAAAATATTAGGGTGGGATGGAGGGAAAAGAAGAATACCTCCAAACTAGCATTAAAAATGTAGAATGGTTTAAAACTAAGCAATGTGTTTAAGACTAACAATCTGGCAAGAATCTACTGTGTCCCCTCAATGTCATTCTTAAAATGGTATCAAATCCTGTCTTGGGATGGAGTTTGGTGAAAACGGTCCCTTTTAGATTCCATGAAGGTGTAAGGCAGAAGCAAAAAGGATACGAGGTATTGCAAAGAGTTGAGCAAACACATGAAAGGATGAGCCCCAAGCGAGCTGCCAGGGAGCCACGTAGGTCATGACAAACTGTAACTTGTGAAGCAGGTCTCCAAGCTGAAAGCAAAGGAAGAAAAAAATCCCATTAATACTAGTAACAAGATAATAAAATACGGTTGGTAAAAGCACTACTATAATTTAAAATAAGTCAGTCCATCAATTAGTGTTTATGAAGTACCCACTTTGTGCCAGGCACATAGGTAGAGGGGCAGCTAGGTGATATAGTAGTGAGAGCACTGGGCATGGAGTTAGAAAGAGTTCAAATTAAGCCTTAGACACTTACTAGCTGAATGACCCTGGGCTAATCACTTTAGCATGCTTGCCTCAGTTTCCTCATTTGTATAATGAACTGGAGAAGGAAATGACAAACTAAAGTAGTCACCTTGAAATGGGGTCACAATGAGTCGAACATGACTGAAAATGACTGAAAAGTGCCAGGTATTTTAGAGGCACTGGAGATACAAAAACAAAAGCAAAAAATAGTTCAAACCTTTAATGAATTTAAGACAATATCTACCTTGTATTTAAGTTTTTTGTTAATGTATATGTATTTTTAAACCATACATTTAGTGAATTATATTTACTATACATTAGTTATA
The DNA here is from genome assembly GCA_023553655.1 of Myrmecobius fasciatus. Classification (NCBI taxonomy): domain Eukaryota; kingdom Metazoa; phylum Chordata; class Mammalia; order Dasyuromorphia; family Myrmecobiidae; genus Myrmecobius; species Myrmecobius fasciatus. The sequence goes on from JAJPUD010008707.1 coordinate 50,207, forward strand.
TTTAGGAAACCATGTTTTATAAGGATAGCTAGGTAGTATATTTCAGGGCTTCTTAAACTGTTCTCACTTGAGACCTCTTTTTTGCCCAAGAAATTTGTAAATGACTCTGGGTATATATAGGTATATAAAATGGGGATACAGTTTACTGAAAATAAATCATAATTTCATGACCCCCCCACATTCAGTGGGATTGTAAACCATAGTTTAAGAATCTGGAGTGTAGGGGACAGAGTGCCAGGTCTAGGGTCAGGAAGAGCTGCACAGCCTCAGACACTTATTAGCTTTGTGACCCTGGGCAAATTTTTAACCCTGTTAGCTTCAGTTTCCTTATCTGAAAATAAGCTGGAGAAGGAAATAGTAAACCACTTCAGTATCTACCAAGAAAACCCTGACTAGAGGTTTTGAGGAGTCAGATTTGACAACAATGCTTTATAACAACTCATTTCCTCTATTATAACATAAGTTTATCTTGATCAGAAATATCTTTGAATGTATAGCACTATTTCAGTGTCTAGCACGTAATTAAGTGCTTAATAAATACTTCTTGATTGATTGATACATGTATAGTTAATACAAAATAGATAACAAGTGAAGGGAGGACAGGAGAGCATTAGTAACAGGGGGAATTAGGAAAAGCCTCATATGAGCAGTGGGCACTTGAGCTGAACCTTGAAGAAAAGTAGGAATTGTGGGAGAAGTAGAAGAGAGAAAAAATGAACAATTCATTGTTAGTAAGGTGTAGTAAAATCATCTCCCTCCCTGCTGGGTTTTACCTCATTTCTTCCTTTTTCCTTTCTCTTGCACTTGATTTATTTAATGACAGTTTGAGATAGGATGTTAGACTGATCAGGATCACCCCTATCTCTTGAAAGACTTGTTCCCATGCTTGTTGCAAGCCCCAGCTCTGCCATATCTCTCTGATGCAATGGGACTGGGGAGGGGGAGTAGTCACAGCTGGTGAACAGACGTTTCTGGAGGCAGAACTTCCTCCTTTCAAATGAAGCCTTTTAGAGCTAAATCCATATGCAACTTAATCATCACAGAAGCTGTTGAGATTTCTGTGTGTTAATTTCCTTTCATAACTTCAGCTGTTCTTGCCAAGGAACCCAAAACCCAGACCACTGAGTCACGAATTGCAAAGTATTTTAGAAAAACAGGATAGAACATAGGAGGTGTGATATTTGTTGGGCAAGCCAACACAGAGGGAAAAAAAAAATAGGTGAGAGGGAGAAAGAAGAGGAGAGATGGGGCCAAGAATGGATAACCTAGTGGAGAATCTGACCAAATCCCTACCAGATGCTCAGCAGTACAGGCTGGAACACTTAGCATAAAGTCTGTCACATGAGAATAACCGAGCAGTGAAGTATACTGGATGGTGAGACCTGCTTTGTGGTCATGGATTATCAATCTAGGATAAGAAACTATATACATTTGTAGCTTCTGGCTACAGTCAAAAACTCTGCAGGCTCTATTCATCAATAATGGGAAAGGCAAGTGACAGTTGTATTTTCAGTCCCAGACTTTCTAATATATGAGAAAACAAAATACCACTTATAAAAGAAAAAAAATTCTTTTGGTTCTGCTACATACCACAGTAAGTTTTCAGAGAAACATCAGTGACCATGGACTGTGCATGGAATGTTGACTGGATAAGCTACTGGACAGCTATTTTCATTAGTTCAGGCATTGGAAAGTAGAACCAATGAAGAAATATTCAGAAATTAAGTGAAGAAATAAACGGGTATCAATGAAACATTTTTTTTAAATGCATAGAAGGAATAGAAAGTTTGGAAGGGATCGTGAACAAACAAGGCAGTTTGAACAATCATTGTGCTAATTTAAATATATGCCTTTAAAAACCTTTTACAGAGATGTACAAAGTTTCTCCTTTTGTTCTTTGAATATTGAAATGCTTATATCTGTTAAAATTTCTTAAATTGTAAAAGACATTTCAGGAAGAGGGATGATCACACCCTTGCTTGAAAGAGCAACTTTGTGATTTCAGGATTCCAATATTTCTTAGGGAAATTAGATGTTATAAAATGGAGTTAGCTAGTACCTCCTCCAAAAACCATTACCTTACACTTACCTGATTTACTCAGACCTATAGGCTTCATGTAGGAAGAACCAAAATTTGTGACTAAGGACTAGGAACATTTCAGCAAATCCCAAATAAATATCTGGCTTTTGCTATAACAAGGGATATAAACCAGTAGGCAGAAATTACAAGAGTTCTAAAAAGGTTCTCCAATGGACAGCTGCCTAGACTTTATAAACCTAGACTTATAAAGAGTTCTTGGTGATATTATTAACAGAAGAAAAAGACAAAGAGAAAGAAAAGAAAAAGGGAGGGTTAGAAAAAGAAAAAGGAAAATGGAAGAGGAAAGAGAGATGTGAACATTTTTATTTAAAAGTTTCTTCAATACTATATTTTTGATTAATTTCAGAATGTGGATATTAAATGATTCCCCAGGCCACTTCTGATTTAATTCTGGGCATCATTTTGGTTTTCTGAAGCCATTCTGGAAAAACCATTTTCTCGCATTTTATGTTACATTAGCTAAAAATCCCATTCCTCCAAGATTCACATGACACCTACCTGTCCTTTCTATTTAATTCTGAGTGGTTAGGTGATTTATGTGAGACTATGCATTCAAACACAGTGATTTATAGGAGACTATGCATTCAAATACAGACAATTCTAGATACAGATCCCAGATTTGCAGGCTCCAAAGCCCTTGAGGTAATGCAACAGTCATTATAAATGTCTTTCAAGTATTTGCAAGGTTGTCATGTGGTTGAAGCATTAGACTCATTGTAATTGGTCCCAGAAGACTGGCCTAGTAACAATGGGCATAAGATAAGCAGCAGATTTTGACTTTTCCTAAGGAAAACATTTATGTAATAGATGGTTGAGAAGAGAAAGGAGTCATGGGATTTGTGTTCCAGAGAGGTAAGAATTAATTCTTAGAACTGAAAGAGATTTGGGACTATGACAAGGTGTGAGTTATGTCTAGGAGTTGTTGTTCTCTTCTCTTCCTCCTTCTCCTCCTCTTCTTCCTCCTCCACCTCCTCCTTCCTTCTTCTTCCTCTTTTTTCTCTTCTTTCTCTTTTCTTCTCTTCTTCCTCTTCTTCGTTTCTTCTTCGCTTCCTCTTCTTTTTCTTTTTCACTTCTTCCTTCTCTTCTTCACTTTTCCTCTTCTTTTTCTTCTTCACTTCTTCCTTCTCTTCTTCTTCACTTCTTCCTTCACTTCTTCTTCCTCTTCTTCTTCTCCCTCTTTTTCTTTTCTTCTTTTTCTCCCTCTTTTATTCTCTTTTCTTCTTCTTCTCCCTCTTTTATTCTTTCCTTCTTTCTCTTCTATTCTCTCTTTTTTCTTCTCCTCCTCCCTCTTTTATTCTCTTTTCTTCTTCTTCTCCTCCCTCTTTTATTCTCTTTTCTTCTTCTTCCTCTTTTATTCTCTTTTCTTCTTCTTCCTCTTTTCTTCTTCTTCCTCTTTTATCCTCTTTTCTTCTTCTTCTTCTTTTATCCTCTTTTCTTCTCTTTTTCTTCTTCCTTTTATTCTCTTTTCTTTTTCTTTTTCTTCTCCTTTTCCTTTTCCTCCTTCTCCCCCTCCTTTTTCTCCTTCCTCTTCTCCTTCTTTTCTCCCTCCTCTTCCTACTCCCTTTTCTCTTCCTTCTCTTTCTCCTCCTCCTTCTCCTTCTTCTCTTCTTTTTCTGAAAACAACCAGGATTAAGTGACTTGCCTAGGGTCACACAGCTAGTTAGTTTTCAAATGCTCAGGACTTCTTAAAGGATCACATGCATTTGTGAGAGGCAGACTGAAACAAAGGAGTGGGAATGGTGAAAAACAGATAGCAGCAGCAATCCTTAGAAATTAGTGAACAAAAATAGAAAGACATGCTGGCACAGGAGCAAAAACTGAAAGAAGAGAAAATGAATGGGGGTTTGAAATATAAAAGGAATGAACACATCTTGAGCCATAGGGACTTGCAAGCAGCTTGAAACAGATGTCTTAGATGGGAGCTATTGGTTTTATTGATCTATTCAAAAATTGAGTGAAACTCTCCCAAAAAGGTCTGATCTTTTCTCAGCTTTCTCTCTATATGGCTGATGGATAACATATTAAAATATATACACAGCTTGTTTCTTTTACCTAAATATTTCCTCTATCTTCATTTTGTCTCAAACAAAAAGAGAATATGACAACTAGAAATACACAAAACTAAATTAGGTCAGAGAGTTGAACCTCTGTCTAAATGTTAAGGATTTTCCTAACTGGGGGCTATGAGCTATTTTTATTGTACTAATAATTTTTCATCTAGCATAATGTCCATAAAGTAGCAGAGAAAGGGGCCTCATGGGCCTGAGGGTTATTATATTGCTTATAGGCTAAGGGTCAGCTAACTTTTGAAATGGGGTGTGCCTAATTACATCTCATGACTCATAAGAGAAAGAAAAGGGAGGGAATGTTTAAAAAAGGGCAGATGAAGTCTAGGTATGATTCTGTTTTGCCCCTTCTAGAAGGAAGGATGGAGCACAACAAAATTAAATGAGCAATTTCTGTAGTATCATCCACTAATATTAAAATTATTAGATCTATCCCAGACTAGAATGTTTGATAAGGCAGTAAGTGGCCCTTTCATTAACAGTCTTTAAGTAAAATCAACATTTAAGGATCTGGTAGAAAATATTCTTAAACAGATAGGGATTATTTCTTTCCAACCCTTAGATTTCATGATTTTATAAAACTCCTTACTTGCTACTCCAATACTGCATTCATGAAGTAAATAAGATCCTTTAAAAACCTGTTATTCTCACTTACCATCATTTTAAGTATAGTGGAGTGGAAAACCACAGGTGTTAACATTAAATAAGATATATAGACACCTAGATTTTAGGCAAAAGTCAGGAGAATTGGGGTCATATATTATTAACCTATTCATCTACGCTTAAACATAGTTTGCCACAGGCCTTTGTGATTCACTTCTGGAGATACAAGAAATACTTAATATTATTCTGCTGCTAATATGATGTTTTCTAAGTGTTGAAGACCAACTTTAGTCAAGATGACTCATGTTTAGATGAAAACTGAAGTCAGAAACCATAAAGTTAAGTTTGCTTTATAAAATATATAGCCCCCAAAGGTTATTAAAATGAGTCATGGGTTTTTAAATGTTTCTATCACTAGGTTTTTAATGTATAGAGTATCCTGGGAGGATTTTAAGCTACCTTCAGAGTACACCAATAAGTAGGTCAGGCATAACAGCTACAATCAGACAAGCAGCCCCAGGGAACGCCTCATCTGCAAGTTTAAGGTTCTAACAAGTTAAACTTTGCTGCATTATGATTAAATGAATCTATTATAATTATTTTTTGCTTAGCACGGCAACTTGTATTTAAACATAAGCAGCAATAGTAATCAGACATCGAGGGGACTGAGCATGGGGAGTCTCCTGCTCTAATTGCAGTTAAGCCCTGGGGTACCTTGATATCTCAGGCAAGTCACTCAGTTTTTGCCTTGGTTTGTCCTTTAGGAATAGAAGGAACAAAATACTGACTGTGGCTTGTTTAAAAAACATAAAGTTACACCAACAAAAAAATTAACACAGAGAAATCTGTACTATATCCATAGCCATAGCAGAAATGTGATTTTCTGAATTCAATTCTTCTCATATTTTATTTATCTCTATATGTAAATATCATTATGGTCCCCAATATAGTTTTTCTAGGTAAAAGATGTTTTAGATGGCTCACTGAATACAATGAAGACAAGAAGATCCCATTTTGAATCCTATCTCAGACATTTTGTAATTGTGTGAACCTAGGCAAGTCACTTAGCTTTTCTAAATTTCAATTTTCTTCTCTGTGAAATGGAGACAATAGCAACACCTATTTCACAGGCTTATTGTATTAAAGGATATAACAGATCTAAAGAGCTTTGCCAACTTTAGAATATTATATAAACATTAGATATTATTCTTAGTGATCAGATATTAAGAAAGTAGTCAGTACCTCTAGCTGTGATTGCAAGAAAGGGATGGGAAATAATATTTTACAACATATTATTGAAACCTAGCTGAGAATATCAGAAATGAAAAATTCTTGAGCTGCAGAAATGTATGAGTTCATCTCCCTCAATTTTGAAATGAGTAAACTCAAGATTATACACTGACTCAATGGCCAAGGAAGAACTAGAATCAAATTCTTCAGAATATCAATTTGAGGTTTTTCCCACAACATAACAATTCAATATGGCATGGTCAGTCAGGCAGTCAGTTGTCTATAAGCATAGATTAAGCTCTTACTATTTGAAACATTATAAAAGTGTTGCCATTATAAAGGCTATCGTCTTTTGGTGTATTGTAAGGATAAACTAATCTGAAATGAAAGGATCAAGAATAACAGAATCGCAGAATGTGAGCACTGGAAAGTATGTTGGTGACCATCTTGGTGCAACCAACCATGAAAGGAATCCCTCTCATAGCATACCCAAGAAATAGAATGGTTATTTGGAACTTTGCTACTTCAAGAAAGAAGGGGCATGATCTCTCAGGGCAACTTTTTCTACTTCTGGGCAGTTCTAATTGTGAGAAAGTTTTCCCTTTCACTGACCTTATCCTTACTTTTTTTTTTTTTATAACCTACTTATTTTGTAACTTTTATTCTATACCTAAACTGAACAATCCTTTCTATACATGAGTCATTCAATGACACATTTTTAATATCTCTACTCTTTTCTCTCAAGTCTTCTCACCTACATGCTAAATATGCCTATTTCCTTAAGCTGATGGGGGTCATTCTTGTTCAATAATGTTGAACTAAGTTCACAGAACTTAGCAAACTTTAAAGTATTATATAAATGTTAGCAATGATCATTATATTATTCTTATTGAGTGTGGGTTTCTGGGCTATGCTGAATATTTGAGAAGCTAACTGCAAATAGTAACATGTTAAACAAATATAGATTGTCACAAAATAAATCAAAGACATTGCCTATAGGCTCACTATTGAAAAAGCTATTGCCTGTGTATGCACTTCAGTCCCATCTGAGAAGTTTATTACTATCCCCAGCAAGAGCATTTTCCAATACAAGAAACAGATGCACCAGGGTCTAGTTATTGCATGCTTTGCTATAGTACTCAACTTGGTCCACATCAGTCCTCCACAATGTTTTTTTTTTTTTCTTTATTAAAGCTTTTTTATTTTCAACACATACACATGGATAATTCTTCAATTAATCCTTGCAAAACCTTATATTTCAATTCTCCCCCCCTTCCCCACTCCCTCTCCTAGTTGTCAAGTAGTTCAATTTATGTTAAACATAGTAATATATATATATATATATGTATATATATATATATACATATATCTTAAATCCAATATATGCATACATATTTATATAATTATCTTGCTGCACAAGAAAAATCAAAATCAAACCAGAAAAAAGTGAGAAAGAAAATAAAATGCAAGCAAACAACAACAAAAAGAGTGACAGTGCTATGTGGTAAATCACACTCAGTTCCCACAGTCCTCCCTCTCTGGGTGTAGATGACTCTGTTTATCACAAGATCATTGTAACTGGCTTCAATCATCTCACTGTTGAAGAGAGCCACGTCCATCTGAATTGATCCTCGTATAATATTAATGCGGCCATGTATAATGATCTCCTGGTTCTGCTCATTTCACTTAGCACCTCTACAATGTTTTAATTTTTTAGAATGTAGCACTGAACTTTCTTTGTGTATCTTCTATAGAAGTCGAGATGTTTTCAAAGAAACAAACAAAACCCTGAGAAGTTTAAGTTCATAGAATGATGCTTTAGGAGGAAGGAGGAATAAGGAATTAAGATTAATGATGATGATGATAACATCTGTCTCACATACTGTATTGATTTGGGACAACTTGACTCAACCCCTTTTTCAACAACAGGGCTTCAGGAGGACTTTCCATCCAGTCAGACAAGCCATTATCTGCAAAAGGGAAGTAGTGTTATACTGGGACAGCTCCATTATGGTGCTACAATGAGTTTCTATGTCACAGTTCATAAAGACAACATTATATCAACTATGTTTTTGTTTATTTTTTGGGGGGGGAGTTCTTTTTATTTTGCTTTGTTTTTGTCCAAACCTATGATTTTATTGGTCTAGGAAGCTATCTGGGGAAATGTTCTTCATCAATGCAGGTTAGTGACTTATCTGTAACTTAGAGTGCTAGATAGTCATTTGGGGCACTGCATGGCTGCCCATGGTAATGTAATTCATATACATGAGGGGCAAATCTTGAATTCATGTCTTCTAGATTTTGAAACTGGCATATTTCCATGATGCTATGCAGCCCTTCACTATGTAGCTGGATATAAAAATAGCTAGATTGTTAGCTTATAATCAACAATAATTGTAGAAATATGAGACAAGTAGGTGGCTCAATGAGTAAATTCAAATCTGACCTCAAACACTTACTAGCTTTGTGACACTGGGCAAGTCACATTACCTCTGATCCCAGTTTCCTCAACTGCAAAATGGAAATAATAGCATCCACCTCCCAGAGTTGTAGTGAAGATCCGTTGGGTCCCACAGACAGCAGATAGCAGGGGCAGAGTTCTGAGGACACTCAGAGGTGCATTCTGCCTGAGTCCGCCCCTCAGGAGGGCGGGGATGGTATTGAGTATGCCTCAGTAATGAAGAAGAGCCTCCTCACCCCTGTTATACTGTGAATGGGGCTCCTCCCTCCTGGATCATGTGAAGTGGGTAAACAGGGACTAGGGAGGGGGCTCCTACCTCCTGGACCACGTGGAGGAGGGGATTACCCTCCTGGATTACCTGGAGTAGGGGATTATATAAGAGAGTGAACAAAGACGCCAGGGGCAGTATCTGCTTTAGGGAACTATCAGCATTGGGGCACTATCCACGCTTAGGCAGACTGCCAACACACTGCCAGGTAACATTTAGCATTGCCATGTAATAGGGAATTTCAGTTTGTGATATCCTGAATAAACACAGACCTGCTGTTAGCCAGTCTTTTGTATCTCGGGTGTTCTGTGTGGATAACTCCCTGCTTAAAATAAGCAGGGCCGGAGACGTCCGAAGACCTGGGAAATAGGTAAGAAACCAGTTGACTCCCATTGAGGTGAGCGATGGGGAGTCTGCCCCTGACTAGGAGAGCGGTGGGTAGTTTAGGTCCCCTGCCAAGGTGGGCGGGCGGGACTTAGCAAAGATCAAATGAGATAATATTTGTAAAGTGATTAGCACAGTGCCTAGCATATAGTAGGTACTATATGAATTTTTATTCTCTCCTCCCACATCTTAGAAATAAAAATTATCTAATATTTTCTGCACAGAAGTTTATAAGTAATTCAGGACCATTAGTAATATCATCAGTGCAGATGATTCCTCTTTTGATGTAGATTGCAACCCTATTGGGCCTTAGTATAAGTTACTGTGACTGAAAAAAATCTATCACATGGAAGCCAACACGTGGTGCTGAACTTTTTCATATCTGGCTGCCAAGAGGACCAAAATGGCATAATATGTTAGACTTGAATTAAAATATGTCTGAATGTGCCTGATCAGACCAATACAAGCTTGGAATGTATTGCCACAGGTTGAACACAAATACTTCCCATGAACATTTGGGGTAGTTTCTCTACCTTTGCACATTTCAATTTTTTTCTGGGCTAATTCAATTATGCTTTGCTCATAGAGCACAGCCCCTTCTCTGATAAGGGCACATCATGCTGGGCAGACCTGTGCCAGTGCCTCCCATGTCATACAATCGATTTTAAAGTTCTTAAAAAAGATTTTGAGAGTGTACTTGTATCACTTTTTCTAACTATCTCATGAGCATTTGCCCTGTGCGAGTTCTCCATAAAATATTTTTGTTTTGTTTTATTTTGGCAAGCGTACATTGGAATGCTTGACAGTTTAGTTCGAGAAAGGACTTCACTGTCTAGTATCTTTTCTTTTCCTGTTAGGTGATCTTCAGAAGCTTCCTAAGGCAATTCAAATGGTCAGAGATGGAACTCCATTAGTATAGTTTTAAAGACTTCATGCCCTCCATACTCTCCATGCTCCTGATGACTTCCATGCTATATGTCCCTGTAGTAAATGCTTCTGCTAACATTACTAATTGCTAATATTATTCATAAAACAAGATTAGGTGACATAATCAGGTTAAGAGATTTGTTCATGACTGATGCTGAGTGAAATGAGCAGAGCCAGGAGATCATTGTACATGGCAACAACAAGACTATATGATGATCAATTCTGATGAACATGGCTCTCTTCAACAATGAAATGTTTCAAACCAGTTCCAGTTGTTCAGTGAAGAAAGCCATATACACCCAGAGAGAGCGATATGAAATGTGGACCACAACATAACATTTTCATGCTCTCTATTATGTTTGATTGCATTGTGTTTCCTTTCTCAGATTTTTTTCTTCTTGTAGATATGAATTTTCTTGCACAACAAGATAAGTGTGGAAATATGTATACATATATTCGATTTGTCAAGTATTTTAACATAATTAACATGTAGTGGACTTTCTGCCATCTAGGGGAGGGGTGGAGTCTAGGGGGGAAAAATTTGTAACGGAAAGCTTTGTAAGGGTCAATGTTGAAGAATTACCCATACATATTTTTTTGCAAATAAAAAGCTTTAATAAAGAAAAAAAGAAGAAAAATGAAGGCAAAAAAATTGTTTCTGATATTCAAACACAAAAAAGTGATTTGTTCATGGTCATACAGTCAATACACATACACACATATGAAGCAGGAATTATATATACAAATCATTCTGATTTTGAGGTTGGTTTTCTATATACTCTGCTTTGTTACCTCTCACCTTGCACATAAATGTTGGATAGTAAATTCTAAGTCGAATGTAGGTCTTAAAGGCAAAAACTTTTGTATGCATATTAATGCTGGGCACAAAATAGGTGCTTAATATATACTTATTGACCTATGATCAATGGAATAGGTGGACATTTTTAAGCAAAGCAACAACTCAGACCATTTTTACCAAATGTGTTTTCTTTTGCTTTACAAATTGAACTAAAAGTAATCATAGATTAATCTGAGAAGTTATTTTCTCAAAATTCTCATTTTATAAAAAGCTCCTGCTCCCCAAGGAGTCTTTAAAACCCAACCCACAAAGTTTTCTTACTTGTATATATTATACAACTTAAAATAAATCAACATGCCATGTAGATACTGTTCTCACAAACAGCACACTAACCAGTCTAGGTCTTACCATAACATATTCCATCCTAAAATACTTCCATAACTTTCTATTACTTCTAGGATAAAATACAAATTCCTTTGTTGGCATTTAAAACCCTTTAAAACCTGGCTCCATGCTACCTTTCCAGATTTACACATTATTACTTCCTCCCCAGATATTTCCTTTTCATACTCTACTTTCCAACCAAATGGGATTGCTTTCTATTTCTATTAATGAAATTCACTCCAACTTCAGTACTCAGTCTCTCTACTCCATGCTCATCATTACCTCTTTGAATTCTAGCTCTATTTGTAGCTCAAATCACTTGCTTCCTCCTACAAAAGTATTTGACTGATTCCAATTATTAGATTCTCTCCAAATGCCTCAAAGGAGCTTTGTACTTAGCTGGTGTGTTACTTACATGAGTGCTACATTAAGTAGACATCAGATGGCCTGACATCAGGAATATCTCAGTTCAAATCTGAATTCAGACACTTACTAGCTGTATGATCCTGGATAAATTACTTAACTTATGTTTACTTCAGTTCCCCTAATTGTAAAATGTGGATAACAATAGTATCTACCTCCCAGGCTTATTGTGAAAATCAAATTTGATAATATTTGTAAAAAGTTGAGCATAGTAGGCACTTAATAAATATTTGTTCCTTCTCCCTCGATCCCTCTCCCATATTTTGTGTTTAATTATCTGTGATCTTGCTGACTTTCCCTCCCTCCCCAATAGAATAGAAGAAACTCCTGGAGACAGTGACTTTTTATTTTTAATTTTCTACCCCACATTACGGCATGGTTTTTGGCACAGAGAAGAAAATTAATAAATACTTTCTGTATTAAGTGAGGACTTTCAATTGTGATGGCAAAATATCCTTTTAAAAAACTTGTTCTCTTTTGTGTGAACACAGTATAAGAAGGAAGAAATAGTGGGTAGCTGAAAGGATTTCTTAATCCCAAAAGCCCACAGATATAATCAACGCAGAGAGATATTTGCAGAGATCCTCCCCTGTTTCAGAACAGTTGTGTTTGTAGCAATGACACATTTAAAACCCAAGAACACAAGATGTGATGGAAATAGCGACACCTTTATAGTAAACAGTGCCACCAGCCATTATAACATTCTGTTGTCATACTTTAAATAGAAAATTCATTCGGATCAGCTATGAACAGATTTTATACAGCTTTTATTTTCCTCTCCTTAGACAGTTTGAGGACTCTGTTTTTATGATGCATGTCTCACTCTTAATGTTTGCCTCCCAAGCTCTTAAATCCCAGCCCTATTAAAACACAATAAAAATCACAAGTTAGAGTGTGATTGTGACATGCAAAGAGGAACAAGTAAGAGTTGTAGGCATCTGATATTTTCAACACAATTAAACAAATGTATCAAGGAATTAATCAACATCCATTTATTGAGCACCTACTATTTACCAGGCATGGTGCTCAGTACTAGAGGAATACAAAGGAAAAAAAAATTTAAAAAAACCTTTGCCTTTCAAGGAGTCTATATTCTTTTTGATTCTTTTGCAACATTTATGTGAAAGGTAATAAGCAACATAGTATAGGGGATTGAGGACCAGTCATAGAGTTGGAAACATACTAGCTTTAGGACCAACCATGAAAAAGTTACCTAATATCACAGAGCCCCAGGTAAGGATATATGAGCATATGCTGCTGATTTGCATTGATGGAAGGAGTTGTTATATGAAGAGCTCACCACATGGATGAAATCATAGGTCTGAACCTCTTTTCCCCACCCTAGTTGTTGCCCTGTGTTCTTGAAGAGGACCAAAATGACATCACTATGTTGGGTTCAAGATACAGCCTGTCCAGCTGTGCCTGATCAGATCAATATGAGCTCAGAGCATTGTACCACAGGTAGGACACAAATAATATATAAGGACATTTAGAGAAGAGATATCATCAAATTTGTGCACCTCAAATTTCTCCCCAACAAAATAAAAAGACAACTCCCCTCCCTTTAGACTGCATTAGAATGAAACAAAGAAAACTGCAGTAGAGATATCATTTTAGATAGTTTCTAAGAATGCCTCCAGTTCCCTATATTTCAAAGTAACCTATTTTGAAAACATCTTTTCAAGTTAGACACAGATACATAGATAAGACTTATGGCTTAGATACACAGTTGAGATGCTTTGTATAAATATGCAAAACACCTTAAAGGAAGCTTTCCCATGAGCACTGAGATGGCCCAGTTAAATATTGCATTTGCTTACTAATGCATTTTAACTTGTACTTTAAATGAGACATAAAGAAATTGAATTCATGTAGTGCCATTTTTTTCTTGAAAGACCTCAAAAATTTCTTACATCAGCAAATGTATTAAGCTCTGTTAGGCGATAGATGTACAAAGATGAAAAAAACAAAACAAAACAAACATCATTTCCTCTACCTTCAAGAAGCTTACAATTTTTTTTTAAATTTTATTTTATTTGCATAACATATGTATGGGTAATTCTTCAACAATAACCCTTACATAGCTTTCCGTTACAAATTTTTCCCCCCAACTTCCCCACCCCTTCCCTAGATGGCAGGATATCCACTACATGTTAATTATGTTAAAATATTGGCAAATCGAATATATGTATACATATTTCCAAACTTATCATTGTTGTGCAAGAAAAATCTTAACTACACAAACGATATATCAGATAAAGGAAACACAATGTAAGCAAACATCAATCAAGGAGTATGAGAATGTTATGTTGTGGTCCACATTTCGCATCCCTCTCTCTGGGTGTATATGGCTTTCTTCAGTGAACAATTGGAGGTGGTTTGAAACATATCATTGTTGAAGAGAGCCATGTCCATCAGAATTGATCGTCATATAGTACTGTTGTTGCCGTGTATAATGATCTCCTGGTTCTGCTCATTTCACTCAGCATCAGTTCATGTAAGTCTCTCCAGGCCTCTCTGAAATCATCTTGCTGGTCATTTCTTACAGAACAATAATATTCCATAACATTCATATACCATAATTTATTCAGCCATTCTCCAATTGAAGGGCATCTATTCAATTTCCAGTTTCTAGCCACTACAAAAAGGGCTGCCACAAACATTCTTGCACATGTGGGGCCTTTTCCTTTCTTTATGATTTCTTTGGGATATAAGCCCAATAGAAATGCTGCTGGGTCAAAGGGTATGCACAGTTTGATAACTTTTTGAGCATAGCTCCAAATTGTTCTCCAGAATGGCTGTATCCGTTCACAGCTCCACCAACAATGCATCAGTGTCCCAGCCCTCCCACAACCCCTCCAACATTCATCATTAACTTTTCTTGTCATTTTAGCCAATCTGACAGGTGTGAAGTGGTACCTCAGGGTTGTCTTGATTTGCATTTCTCTGATCAACAGTGATTTGGAGCACCTTTTCATATGACTATAAATAGTTTTAATTTCATCCTCTGAAAATTGTCTGTTCATATCCTTTGACCATTTATTGATTGGAGAATGGCTTGAATTTTTATAAATATGAGACAGTTCTCTATATATTTTTGAGATGAGACCTTTATCAGAACCCTTGAATGTAAAGATGATTTCCCAATTTATTACTTCCCTCCTAATCTTGTCTGCATTGATTTTGTTTGTACAAAAACTTTTTAACTTAATATAGTCAAAGTTATCTATCTGGTTTTCAATTAAGAGTTCCAGTTCTTCTTTGGACATAAATTTATTCCATCTCCAAAGGTCTGAGAGGTGAACTATATTACATTCCTCTAATTTACTTATAGTATCATTCTTTATATCCAGATCATGAACCCATTTAGATCTTATCTTGGTATGTGGTGTTAGATGTGGGTCAAGCCCTAATTTCTTCTACACTAGTTTCCAGTTTTCCCAGCAGTTTTTGTCAAATAGTGAATACTTATCCCAAAAGCTGGGGTCTTTGGGTTTATCAAAAACCAAATTGCTATAGTTATTGCCTAGTTTGTCTTGTGATTCTATTCTATTCCACTGATCGACTACTCTATTTCTTAGCCAGTACCAAATGGTTTTGATGACCGCTGCTTTATAATATAGTTTTAGATCTGGTACAGCAAGTCCACCATCGTCAGCCTTTTTTTTCATTAATCCCCTTGAAATTCTTGACCTTTTGTTTTTCCATATGAACTTTGCTACTATTTTTTCTAGATCTGTAAGATAATAAGAAGCTTACAATTTAATGAAAAAATACAACATGTATATAGATAAGTATGTCCCAAGGTTAGCAATGATGAGTTCAATGAAAGATCTAAAGTGTTTTTTAAGGAGTATTTGAGAAGGGGGGAAGTGAAGACTTTCAGGCAGCAGTTGGGGCAGGGAGAATCTCTTGTGTAGCATTTGTAGACTATGTGGTTTAAGTCCCATGTTGGATTTTTATTTTTGTCCCAGACTCCTTACTTTTGTTCTCTCAGAGAACAAAATCTCTTTTTTATTCCATTACTAAGCTGAGCAATAACAAGGTTCCTTCAATCTACTTCCCAAAGATTTGCTAGCAGGGTTTGGAGAACCTGTGACAAGTCCTGCAGAGGCAATACTTAGTATTTAGAAGAGTCAGTGATGAGCTGAGGTGGTTGAAAACTGAGAAATGAGGTAGCTGAGAACTAACAAACAGTTACTGGAGAACCTAGAGGATCAATTGAGGGTTAGAAGCAAAGGATAAAAGTAAAGTTCCAATGGCCTTTCTGATTTTTTACAGTAAAGCTGGGGTTACTTGGAGTACAGGGATATTTTAACAAGCAAATAAAATGGTAGCTTATGAAACACTCAGTTGAGGTAGGACTATTTTGGAACATCAACCTTTGTAGAAACAAACAAATTCTCATTAAATATTCCATTCAATATAAAATGTTCTTAAGTGGGGCTCAAAGAAGAGATGAATAAATGAGTTAAGTAAATTGTGCTAAAAGGCTACAACCGATTCATTGCCAGGATTTCAATAAGCAAAAAACAACCAATGATGTAACTCTGGAGGCCTAAAAGGACATTAGGCTTAGAGTAATACTGGAAATAAGAAGTGAAATTCCCATCAGAATTCTAATAGCTTAGAGCAGGTAGATTCATAAGATCCAAGAGTTTGGTTAAGAACACGTCTGAGGGGGGCAGCTAGGTGGTGCAGTGGATAGAGCACCAGCCCTGAAGTCAGGAGGACCTGAGTTCAAATCTGGTCTCAGACACTTCCTAGCTGTGTGACCCTGGGCAAGTCACTTAACCCCAATTGCCTCAGGGGAAAAAAAAAAGAACACGTCCAGGGCTATCCCAACAAAGACAAAGGCTTGAGTTTCATAAAGTGGATGTCTAGGCTTCAATGAGTATAAAAGGTGAATTGGGGTTCTACTTTCTGGGAGAAGATGGAAAATCTCATCACCATGGGAAAGCTCCCTGGTGCTAGTGGCTGGCAACATGAAATCCAGTGGGGAACCAGATTGGGAGTGGAATAAACTGTCTCTTGCAGGGTAACTATGCTGATGTGACCAAAGTAATTGGTGTGTCTGAAAGAACATTACATCTAAAGTTAAAGGATTTGATTTTAAATCCTCTCTTAAATAGCTGAACAAATCACTTACACTTCTGAACCTCAGTTTCTTCATCTGTAAAATGGGAGGGGAGAAATTTGCACTAAATGGCCTCTAAAATCTCTTCCAGCTCTAAATCTATGATCTCATGACCTCAGACATTTAAGGAAATGGATGACTTGAGGGAAAGGGAATGATTGAAGGAGACTGAAAAGAAAAGAAGGGGAGAAAAGGAATTCCAGTTTGAAAAAGTTATCATTTGTGAAGTGCAGTTTGGAAAAAAAAATAAAATTAAGAGGAAAAATACAAAGGATTGGATAATGCAGTGATAAGAGCACCCAGCAGGAGTAAGACTACTTAGGCAAATTCGCATGGTGTTAATGAAGGGAAATTTAGCAATCCCTGGTTCTTTGATTAGCAGATCTTATGCAGTAAGACAGGTTCAGACCTGTCTGAGAACATGACAACCAGAAAATATTAGGTGAGTTCATATTTTCTAATCACTAATTAGTGTATCCATCCATGCACATAAAGTCATCACTACACATTGAAACTGTCTAATATACCAAGAAATGATAAAGGGAGAAGTAACCCAATTCTTGAGCATCTAGAAATTAATATCCTTGCCCAGAAAATATGTCAGAAGATGAATAAGGGGAGTAAAGAAGGTGGGATTTCACCTGCAAATTCTTTGAAACTGAGTAATGGAGGAAAAAATCTTAAGGGAAATAGGAAGTATGAAAATAAAGACTATTTTCAGCTACCTGTGCAATTTCCTAGCATAGTGAACTAGTGCATAAAATTTCCCCCTCTCTGTCTTTCTCTGTCCCTGTCTATATGTCTGTCTGCCTGTCTATCTGTCTCTCACACACACATAGAGACACAAACTTCCTTCTACTCTTATTTCCTTTATTTCTAACAAAACTGTTCTATCTTCATTTCACTACCCTTTCATCTCTCCAATCTCTCTCCATTTCCTGCTTATTGAACGTAGATTTTCTGCAACTCCTACTTCAGACCCGTTTTCTTCCTAAAAGTATTTTTTCATATTTTTGTTGGTTAGATTCATGCTTTGGTGCAGGGAGAAAAAGAGAGATTCTCTTTCCATATAGCATTACAAGGCCTATCAATCTCTCCATATGGCTTCTATCACCAAAGCATCCCACTGCTTTGACCCATATACAATTTTAGCATGCAGGAAAATCGAATAATGTTAACAAATGCAGCCATGAACCAGATTTCTTCCTCTCTTTGATTTTTGCCTTGTAACTCCCTCCTCTCCACCCTTCTGCATAATCTCTGTACTCCCCTTGGTTTACAATTACATTTATCTGGCAACCATAAGCAATGAGATATTCCAATAATTGAATTTTCCTGATAATTGGCTTATTTCTGTGTTAAAATTTTTATTTTTAACCCCTGTCCATGGAAATCTTTATAACATATTAGAATCCTAGAATCTAGATGCATATCCATTTTGTCTTTTAAAAATCCTAAAAAAGATTCTTAACCTTTTTCTTTTATCATAGACCTCTTTACCAGTCTGATAAAGCCTGTGGAGCATTTTTTGGAAAAATCTTTTTAAATTTGTAAAATAAATTATGTAGAATTACCAAGGATATAAATTATATTGAAATACATTTATCAAAACATTTTTTTTAAAAAGACAAGTTCACAGACTCCATATTAAAAATCCCTGATCTAAAACAAGCATTTTCATATCTAACAGTAGAACAAAGAAGATAAGAGTATGAAACTATGAAACTTTAATAGCCCATATATTTTAGAAAAGTTTGGGAGCAGAAAAGTTTGTATAATAAATATAAATTCCCCTGTTTACATCACGTAGGTTTTTAAAAACATGTGTCAAGTGAAAATAAATGGAACTGATATAAGACTTCTATATAGGTACTTCTATGCCTTTTCTACATAGCCACCCAGACCACCACTTCCTTTTTTTCTTTACTTCCTAGCTCCTAGTTATATTCTACCTAGCTAGAAAAGAGTGAGAAAGGGGGCCTCTGAATAAGCGAGATGTTATTATATCCCTTGCTCTGAACATCCATTACCCCTCCAGGAATATATTAAAAATTCTTTGAGGGCAGGGACTGTCATGTTCATCTTGGTCTCACCAGTATGCAGTGTCATATACATAATATCATTGCAATAGATCTTCTTTAGCTTAAATTAGATAACATATTTAAAGTGCCCTACAAATTTTAAAATATAGTACATCAGTTATTATTTTACTATTATTAGCGGAAGCAAATTGAATTGTTATGGAATGCATGCAATTCCCACTAAGGACATTTTTTTTCACACATAGCAGAAGTACTAGAATTTATGACTTTCCCATTCCACTTCTTCCCTCAACAACAACAACACAAAGCAAAGAACAAATTTAAGAAAATGTGGGGAAAATTCAGAATACTTCACTCAAGCTAAATTTTTGGTAAAGGAAGTCTTCTGTCTCCAAGGTCCTTGCAATGTGTTGGCAAATTTATCCAATCCAATAGAATATTCCAGTGTACACGTATTCATTTAAGCATTCACTATTTATTCCTTTCCAAAACAACTACAACTAGGAAAATTCTATCCTGGCTCCTTTTTAAGTTGATGCATCATTCCTGGAAAGTTTTCTGGAAGATTTATATTGGCTCCCTATTATTATTATTATTATATGTATATTTTATATATATTATACATGTAAATATTATAATGTTAACTGCTATGGTAGATGGAGGACTCTCAGGATATACTAAAGGGAGTCAGAACAGAAGGTAAGTTTTAGGAATTCTAGGGCAAGTCACCTCTGAGCTTCCATTCCCTAATGTATTTATGAATCCTTAGGAAATGTGGAATGGGTATTAAAGGCATATCTGCCTGCTCCAGAAACAATTTATAAAAACTCCTAAGTGAAGGTGTCAAGATGTTCCAGAAGGAAACCTAGACTTAAAATTAGTAGGCAAGAGTTTTCAACTTCTAAGTAACATTTACCAGCTGTAAAAACTGACCCTATGCAAATCATATAGTTTTTTGGAACCTCCTTCTCTTTTTGTGCAGAAGATAATAATATTTGAACTACCTAATTCTTGGGGGCTGTTGTAAGACATTATTTTGCAAGCTTGAAGAAAACCATATAAATAGAAGATACAATAATATACATTATAGCTTACATAATTTATATATTATAATTTTTAGAATGCTTTAAGGCTTGCAAAATACTTTTATCCATTGATCTTCACAATAACTCTTTGAGGTAGCTAGGTAGTATAGTGGAGAGAGTCAGAAAAATCTGAGTTCCAATCCAACCTCAGACACTTAATGTTACCTAAGGCAAATCATTTAACCTATCCCAGGCTCAAGTTTTTTCAATTATATAATGGTGATACTAATAGCAAGTCCCTTCTAGCATTGCTTTAAGATGCAAATGACATAACATTTAGAAAAAGTGTTTGACACATAATAGATACTTAATAAATGCTTGTTTCCTCTTTTGCATATTATTATCTATATTTTATAAATAAGGAAACTGAGGCAGGTTAAGTCACTTGTCCAGGGTCATACAGCTAATATGTCTGAGGTTGAATTTGAGCTCATCTTCCTACCCTAAAGTCATGTGTTTTCCTTCACACTGTACTACCTAGCTGCTATATTAATATCGACATATTAATGTATAGTCTAGGTCCCACTAAGATTTGGGAGAGAGTAGGATAAGGGCTTGTAAAAATATAATCTCAAAGGTTCTTCTTTCTACTGAGAAGTTAAGCATATTGATGTTCGATAGTCACAATATGAGTATGTAATTCTTTTTTTTTAAATTTTATTTTATTTGCAAAACATATGTATGGGCAATTCTTCAACATTAACCCTTACAAAGCTTTCTGTTACAAGTTTTTCCTTCCTACTCCCCACCCCTCCCCTAGATGGCAGGATATCCACTACATGTTAATTATGTTAAAATACTTGACAAATGAGTATGTAATTCTTGAGCAACAGTGATGAAAAAATGTGCTGCAACAAGAAAAAATGTGCTGCAACAAGAATGGAAAGTTAGAGGAGGAGTATTTCTGCATAGCAGTCTCAATATTTCAAAAGAGAATCAAATAAATTTCCTAAAAGTGAGTGACATGAGTATTTCTTTAAGTCTTACTTCTTTTCTTCTTAGGAATATTGCAGCATTATAAATTTGTATAGTTTAAATTAAAAGAGATTCCTTCTTCTGGCATATTCTGTGGAAAAGTGGGAAATAAGAGAGGTAAGAAGACAGACATTTGGGGATTTCATTCATTAGCCCAGGGTGCTTTCAGGGCTGTCTCATGCTTCTCATCTGTTATGGAAGGTAGTTAATGGTGTCATAACCAACAGTTGCACAGGGCTGGTTCATTTGTGTGACATTCACTCATCACCACCAGATTATCTACACCTGAAAACAGATTTCATTTTACCCTTCTCTACCTTGTAAGGAAAGACTTAGCCCCCGACAGAGAAGACAGCAATACACTCACAGCTGAAGAACCACCTCTGTTGGTCTTAAGCTAGCGCCCCAGCTGTGCAAGGGACAGCAGGACAGCAATGAGACAGCAAAACAAGATTTATAGGAAGTCAAAGAAATCAAAACACACACCATGAAAAGACAGCTATGAGAACTCTAAGTGACCCAAGCATCAAAATGCAAAGCCCTCCCTCTCACCCTCCGCTTTCCCACTGTGAATCATCAACTCTGCAAAAGAGATTTGAAAAAATGACTCAACTACCAAATCAAGTTAGAATGTTCCTTTAAGCAAAACCCAATTATTCTTCTCTTGAGATTTTCAAATCAAGTCAATGATATTTATCAAGCAATTATTAGGAACTCAGCCCCATGCTAGCTGCTCCTGGAGGGGGTGAGGTAGAAAAGAAATAAAAGACATGGCTTCTGATTTCAAGGACCTCAGTCTTTTGGGGGTTGCAAAATTGATATACACTGTGATCACATGAACCCACTTTGACCCTCATCCGATACTTTTTTCTTTTCCTTCCACCAACAAACCCTAGAATTTTACTCGCTGTGATCTCCTGCTGGTTTCTATCCCTGCCACCATCTTTCTTTTTAGACCTGGACTCCCTACCATTCAGCTGACTCTGCAGGACAGGATATACCATTTCCCCTCATTCTTCCTTGCACTGTTCTTTGACTATAGCACACAACTCTTTAAAAATTAAATTAAAATTAAAAAAAAAGATTTACCACAGCATGTAACAGAGGAAACAGGTTAGGAAGGGTGTGGAGGAGGAGAAGAGATAAAGGGAGGTTTGCTAGGTCGTAACCATAAATTCAAGGAGAAAGTTCATGCATTACAGAGGAACTAATTACTTGCTCTACATTTGTGGCTATGAAAAACTAAAAATGACTACTTCTTATTTTCTTTTCTGAAAGGGAAATTTTAGATGAATGCATTTGGCAAAATTCTCAGCAAAAACTAGCATGTTATATAAGGTAATAGTTTGTAAATAACAGATGTTAGGTGGCAAAAGTCAATGATTGTTTTTTGCCTCTTTTTGTATCCTCAGTGTTTTAATGCAATGTCTGACTCATCAATATATTAATAAACATTTATTGATTATTGATTAAGAATTTCCTTATTGTTTATTGATCAAGATTATTGACTGTTTTGTGATTAAGAAAAATCATTAAGTGGTAGAATTGTAATTTTTCTCTCACGTTAAAAGATAACATGCCCCTCCCAGTCTAAAGGAAATATTCATCTTTATTTCAATAGAATTGACTTTTTTTTTTGTAAAACTGAATTTTATTTCATACATTTAACATTATTCTCATAAGGAGACAAGAGGCTTCAGCAAACTTTAATGAGGTTCATGGCACAGGAAAAGATTAAGAACTCAGCCTCTATTTCATCATCTATACAATGGAGATAATAAAGGCACTTGACAAGGTAATTGTATTTCTTTTTGTATTTCTAGCACTTTGAACAGTGCCTGGCACATTATAGGTGCTTAATAAATGTTAATAATTGATTAATTAATAATAATTCCATGTTTATAAAATGAGAAGTTGTTAAATGTCTTATTTCCCAATGCTGCTTACAGAACCCATCTACTGCTATCACATGGCATCCTCTGCTCCCTTGAGGGATACTTTATCCTTTCATACTGCCATATCCAGATGATCCTTATTTCTGATGATTGGTTATATCAAATTATTCTTCACATTTTTTTTAAATCAGCATCTGTCTCAGTCTTCCTCTCTGAGTTGCTCTCATATTTGCGGACTTCAAAGTACATGTTGATGACCCCCTGGAACACTCTGACCCCACAATTAACTAACTTCCTCAGCTTCTGCCACCTACATATTCATATTACCTCAACCACCCACAATAGTGATCATTACTTGAAGCTCAGTGTCACCATTACTGGTGATACTGGGCATCCAGGTGGCACAATGGATGGAGTACTAGACCTGGAATTGGGAACATTTGAATTAAAACCTTGTTTTAAATATTAGTTGTTTAACTTTGGGCAAGTCATTTAATTTTTGTTGGTGTCAGATTTCTTCTCTTTAAAATTAGGTCAATTACCACTCACAACTGTTGTGAGGATAAAATGAAATATTTAAAGTATTGTTATATCATCATCATCTTTTCCTTCACCATTATCATCAACTATAAGCCTCTCTCTGATTGTAATTTTTTATTCTTCCATCCCCACCTCTGTTTCAATACTCACAAATCTAATTTTGTTCTCAATGTAATTAACCTTCAGTCTATCCACCCTTCATCTTTTGTCCCTCTATTCATCATGATCCTTCTTTGTGGCTTCATTTGTGGACTAATATGTGAATTCTTCATAGTCTAAACCTCATAGCTGACCAATTCACTGTTATTTTCCCTGGAATCACCTTCCTGTCCAACTCCTTTCATGCTTATTCAGTCTTCAGACTTGGACCACCTTCTACTCCTCCATTCCTCCACATCCTCTTTCTCTTCTTCTACTTCTGTGCTATTTATTGCCACCAGAAGTGACAAAGCTATACTATCCCAGCTAGGTTCACTTACAAATTTATGACATTTAACCTCACCTGGGTCCTCACTGATTCATGACAAAACTTTGTTTTTTTTTTCCCCTGACTTAGAATCAACTTCACACAGCAGTCATTCCAAACCTTCTCTCTCTTCAAATCCCTTCAAAGCCATCCCACCATTATTTATTTTTTAGGAGATGACTTCTTTACTGAGAAAATTAAGGCTTTCTTTCATAAGATCTCTCATTTCTCCTACTCTGTGTCTCAGAGTTTCTATATATTATTTGATACTCTCCTTTGCTCCAGTCCTTGAAGTAGAGATCATTCTTTTCCCTTCAAAGCCGGGCTTCTACTTACACCTTTGGTTCCTTTGGGAGTTTGCCCAATCCATTTCTCTTCATTTCTCTCTTTGTCAATCTTTGATTCTATCTAATGACTTCATCCCATGTCCTCGCAGGGCTTAAAAAAAAACTTTACTTAGTTCTTACTACCTTTCTGCTTCCAAATTTCCAGTTATGTATTTAAGCCAGGAATTCTTAACTTTTTTTGTATTGTAGATCCTTTCAGCAGTCTGGTGAAGCCCATGAACAACTTCTTAGAAAAAATATTATTAAATTAAATGAACAAATGAAAAATTATTATTAAATGAATAAATTATAATTTAATAAAGTATTAAAGGAATAAATAATTATATTAACCATATAAGATTGTAAAAAGAAACCAGTTATAATGAAATAGTTATCAAGATTTTAAGTTCACAGATTTCAGGCTCAGAATCCTTGATTTAAACTTATTCTATCTCCTCATTACCTACACATTTCTCCATCCTATATAATTTAATTCTTACCCAGTCCTAAACTAAAAGTGTTCTCTTATCCAAAAGATCTACTAAATGACAAAACAGTGACTTTTTGTCATTCTTTATCCTATTCAGCTTCTTGCTAGCTTTTTACAGCAGTTTCCCCCCAACCCCTCCTAACTTTGCCTAAGACCGTGACATTGCTTTCTCTAATTTCTTTTTCTATTTGTCTAATCAGTCCTATTCAGGTCCATCCACCATCCACTATGTGCTTTGTATGAATATCTCCCAAGACTCTGACTTTTTTTTTTGGTTTTGTTTGCTTTTTTTGTTTGTTTGTTTTTTGGTTTGGTTTGGTTTGATTTGGTTTTCGCACTTTATCCCTTGGTGATTTCATCAGCTTTTCAAATCACTTTGTAAGTGATTTTTAAACCTACATATCCTTCTGTAAACTACACAATGAACTTCAGTATTATACTTAATACTCCCAAATCTCTGTTTTTAGTTATTGTTTAAGTAGCTAATTCTTCACTTGTGCTCTTTATTCCACATCCTCCCTCTACACTAAGATTTTGGGTCATTGGCATTGATCTTCAATTTTCTCTCAGCCTTTTTTAGTTGCCTGGCCTTTAAAACCATTCCTAGCATCTAGATGGCACATTGGATAGAGTGCCAAATCTAGAGTCAGGAAGACTCATCTTCCTGAGTTAAATCTGGTTTCAGACACTAACTGTGTGATCCTGGGCAAGCCACTTAATCCTGCTTCCCTCAGTTTCTTTATGTATAAAATGAGCCACAGAAAGAAAGACAAACCACTTGAGTATCTTTGCTAAGAAAATCCTAAATGGGGCCACAAAGAGTCAGACACAACTGAAAAATGACTAAGAGTACTATACATAGAATCATAAAGATCTGAACTTGAATCTTGCCTCAGGCATTCATTGGCTATGTGACTGTGAGTGTTACTTTTCTAATATTTGTCTCCTTTATAAAATGGAAATGATAATATCACCTACCTCCCAGGGCTGTTATGAATATCAAGTGATTTGTAAAACATTTTGCAAACCATATATACATGTAAACTATAAATATATATAGATATAGATATGTGTGTGTATGCTAGCAATTATTTTTAGAATTAACTACAAGGTTTCCTTCATTCTAAAAAAAACCAAAATATCTTCCCTACATCCTGATAATACCTCACAATATCAGTCTCTTTCTCTATTTTCTCCTCTGTATTGTCAAATTTTTATAAAGAATAATACATGTATTCTTGAAGGCTCTATTTTCTCCCTACCGACTCACTTTTCACCATGTTCCACATAAATCTACTAAATTGATTCCCTCTAAAGTCCCAGTCTCCAAATCTCATGCTTTTGGAGTCACATATTCATAGATCTGAAGATAGAAGTTATTCAAAGGTCAACTAAAGAGGCCAATTCCCTGACTTTATAGATAAAAAAAAAGAGGTCCAGAGATTAATTGACATGTCCAAGGTAATAAATATCAGAACTGGGATCTTGACATCTTCTGATTGCATTTAGGGAAATGTAACTATAGACTCTGAAGGACCTTATTTATGAGAATGACTGTAAATTGGGATAAAAATCTTCAAAGCTTTATTTGATCTACAATTACATCATCTTTAGTATAACATTTGAGATTTTCCATACTCTAACCTTAATCTATCTTTTCAGAATCCTATCACTCTTTTCCTTCTTTAAATAGTTTTCGTTGTTATTGTTCAGTGTTTTTGGCCAGGTCCAATTCTTTGTGACTCAATTTGAGGTTTTCTTGATAGAGATAGGTTTGCATTTCCTTCTTTAATTCATATTACAATTGAGGTACTGAGGTGAACAGGGCAAGTAACTTGTCCAGGGTTGAAAAGCTAATAAATGTCTGAGGTTGGATGTTAATTCAGAAAGAAATGTGAGTCTTCCAGATTCCAGGTCTAGCACTGTACACTGTACCACCTAGTTGCCAGTCTCCTCAAACTGAAATACTAGCCTTCTCTAATCCCTTGGTCTTCTCTTGCATTTGTGTTCTCTGTCTACTATGCTTGAAATGTACTCTACACATTTCCCACTGTGGAAATCTTTTTTTTTCTTTCAAAGATCATCTCAGGTACTACCTTTTCAATGAACATTTTGTTATTTTCTTATTTTTCCTGGCCACACCACCATGTCCTAAACATCCCTCAAATTTTTCATTCCATTTTGCCTGAAGCTCTGTTTTGCACTGATTGGGAGGCTGAATGGGGATTATAGGAGATATTCTACCAAGAACTCCCTTGGGAACTTTTAGAAATTCCAAGAAATTAAAAACCATAATCTTGGAGTCCCTTTGAGTTTCAATGGAAACTCTGGGCATTTACTCCATGGAATGAATTCTATAGGTACTCTCATCTCACTCTCCATTTTAGGAAACTTATATATGTAGACTGTGAGGTTTCTAACATCAGGGACAACATAATTTGATTTTTGTGCTTCAATCACCAGCATGGGGCCTTAAGCACTTGTAAGCACTTCATAAATGTTTAGTGAATTAAATACATATGAGTAAAAATTTCCTTCTCTCCCTTCATATGAGCAGCGTTAATCATGAAATGCATGAAATAATGAAAAACAATTTCCAGTTCCTCTTTGGTGTGGTCTTTTCACCATATAAGTATATCCCATTCAGTATCTATTACTGCACAAAAAGCCTTTACAAATACTAAGGGCACTTCCTTCTCTTCCTCCTCCTTTTCCTCTTACTAATTGCTAACATTTATATATTGCATTAAGATTTACAAAGTGTTTTACAGATATTGTCTCATTTTTACACTCATAACCCTTACAGGTGAGGTATGATTATTATTAGATTTTGTAGATGAGAAAAATGAGGCAGACAGAGGTTAAGTGGCTTATTCAGTGTTGCATAATTATTACATGTATAAGGTTAGATTTGAACTCAGTTTTTCTTGATCCCAGGCCAATTGCTCTATTCATTATGCCACCTATCTACTCCATAGGGATGTAAGTCATAATATAATAGAAATTCTATTGGACTGGATATTTGGAGATCTGATTTTTAGCCTGACATTTGCTAGTAACTATCTCTGTGATCTCTTCTCTTAGTTTCCTTTTAGCTTTCCTTTTAATTTTCTTTTTTCTAGCTATGATAATAATAATAATAACATTTATATAGTATCTATGTGCAATGAACTATGCAAAGCATTTTTAAGAACAAGAACAATAATAATGATATTAACTAACATTTATATATTGCCTACTATATGTCAGATGCTTTGAAAAGTGCTTTACAAATATTTTCTCATTTGATTCACAAAGTAGGTGCTATTATTATCCTCATTTTAGGGTTGAGGAAACTGAAGCAAACAGTGGTTGCTGAAGGTCATACAACTAGGAAGTATCTGAGGTTAAAATTTCAACTGATGACATGGTAACTCCATTCTCAGTATTCTATTCATTGTACCACCTAACTGTCTCATTCTCAGCTCATATTTATTGTTTTTGTTCAATCATATTTCAGTCATGTCTGACTCTTTGTGACCCCATTTGGGATTTTCTTGGCAAAAACACTGGAATGGATTGCAATTTCCTTTTCCAGATCATTTTACAGATAAGGAACTGAGGTAAATAGGGTTACGTGACTAGTCTATGGTCACATAGTTTGCAAGTGTCTGTGCACATATTTGAACTCAGGAAGATGAATCTTCCTGACTCCAGACCTAGTACTCTATCCACTGTCCGCTTAACTCCCCAATAATGCATCTTATGATTACATAGCATTTAGATTTAGAGCTAGAAGGGAATTAGTAGTTCTCCCTCTTTATTTTAGAGATAGGGAAATTGAGGACCCTCAAGACTAAATGATTTTGCCCAAGATAATATAGGTGACAGTATGTGAGCTGGGATTCAAACTCAAGTCCAGATCCAAAGAAATCTAAATCTAACAATCATTCCACTGTGTAAGGGGCAGGGTTTCTATCTGTTCATTTGCTCTACAGTGTATACAGTATTGTGGCCCATGTTGATATTTTGTTTTTGTTTTGGACCTTGGTTCTATCAGTAGATGTAGTAGTAGTAGTGTAGAAACTTCTTTCAGGAATGCTGATTGCCAATTTATCTATAAGTTGTAGTTTCAGACATTAGCTTGGGTGCTGAGAGGTGAAGTGATTTGTCCATTGTCATAGGAAGGAAACCCCTTATCTAGTAGACACTTATTTTTAAAGCAATGTTTAAATTTCCTCTGAGATTCCAGCTGGTAAACAGAACCTGTTTTCCAAGTTTCTTTTCTAGGCAGGAGTATTTCAACAGGATAAATCTGAGGAAGAAATTTCTTGCCAGCAATTTATTAGTTAGAGAATTGAACTGAAAGCTTGTAATATGAATTTAGTATGTTGTAGACAGTATTATATAGATGTAAGACAGCATTGTTCATTAATGGGATTACCTAACCATTCATTATATAATTTCTTTTTTCCCCCACAAGAAATCAAGGCTCTTGCTCAATTAAATCACATTTCCCTCACTTTAGGAGATATGGACAGATGTCTCAATGAAAAATCCTAATCCTTTGCAAAGCTAAAATTCAAGCTAACTCTCAGTAGCTGGAGTCCATCTTTAGCTCCTTTTCTCTAAATTTCTCTAAATGCTTATTATTTGTACCATTTACTGTGGCATTTACTCAATACAAAAAAGCCTTGGCATTAAGGTAGGGAAATCTTCAAAAACCAGTAAAAAAGGAAATCCCAAAAAGGGACCTCCTACTAGAATATTAAAATTCCTTGGATATTGTTCTTTGCTATGTTAATCATTAAGAGGAAGATCAAGGAGATGAGAATCAACTAACAACCTTTCTTTTCTTCTTTCTCTTCTCTATATTAGGAGTAGAGGGGAAACACTGGGATGAACTGGATTATGTATTGTACTACTTTGAGAAGAGAAAAAAAAGGCTGGGCTAAAATTTGATTTCAATAATCCAAAAGTTTACAACATCAGATCAACGGTAAATGTTCTAAGTATGATAGGTAAATATGATAACTTATTCTTTTTCTAACTTTTCCCATCTTTGACCTCCTATTTCCTACAATACCTCACAACTCCACCCCTAAATGCACAGTACCTTCTCACTGCCCTCCAGCTGTCCAAAGTAAACCACTTCTCCCAAGCCAGCCTCTAATTCAAGCTCTTTCTTTCTACCAATGGGATCAATCAAAACTTCCACTTACTTTTTAGTTGGAGATTTCTGGGAGATATTGATCCAAACAGAGTAATTCACGCTAAAGTGTAAATGAGGCTTAAGAAGGCATTGGTAACTTTTTAAAATGAATTTGCTAACCCAAATAAATTTCTAATTAGTAAAATGAATAGAAAAGGAAATATTTTGAGTATATGAGACTTGCCTGTGTTCCTTACCTCCTGGGACTCCAGTGGCCCATGCAGCACACTCCCTATGCTCCCCCCCAGTCTCACCTTCAAAAGCAGAGCTCAAAAAACCCAATAATGAATGGGCAAAAGAAATTGTGAATCTACTAATATGGAATATATCCATTACTGCATTGCATTTCTTACTTGACTATTTTAGGTATGCATGTCTTCTCTTCCCAAGAATATATTATAATAAACTTCTGGAGGGTAGAACATAACTTTTACATAATTTTTGGATTTATCTCAATACCTAGCACAGAATGATATCCTAAAAGATCTTTAGTAAACACTTTAGTAAAAAAAATGCAGTGCTACTCATTTATGCGAGTGAGATGGTGAATCTTTTTCTTTATGGAGCCTCTGAGATACCAAATTCTTGAAGTAACTACTGAACTATATTCTCCTTCCTTTTCTTCTGCCCTCTCTTTTTAGCTGTTTCTCTCTCTCTCTCGATGGCCTGCCTTCCCCGCTCCTTAACTCCCTGGGTTTCTGTTCTTTTCTTTCTCGCTTCTGTTCCCAGATGACAATCTGGCTCCCGGTGTGTTCACCAGATAGGCTTCCTATAGAAAGTTGAAAGCAATTTTAAACTCAACTTCAGAGAAGATGTCATTACCTTGAAGATAGGACACCATAGGGTAATAAAGATCATACCAAGCCTTAAGGATTGAAGTTATAATGGGTCTTAGACTTCTCTGATGGAGAGAAAACTTTGAGATGACCTTACTGACAATTTCAGAATTCTGAAAAAGATCAATAAAGCTGACAGCTACATTTTTCAACTGCTGAGGAAAAGTACACTAAAAATAAAATAAAATAAAAGTGAAAGGGCATAATCACTAGAGTTATGTAGCCCAAGGGATGAGACAGCAATATCCTCATTACTAACACTCAGTACCTACAATACAATTAGATACATTAATCAGTGTCAATAGGCAGGGGCAGTATTTAGAAACTGGGAGAGCAAAATAGTGACTGCCACTTTAGGGAACAGGACTCAGGACCAGATCTCCCTGGCACTGGAACAATTGGTTCCTCAGTACTCAGCTCTTGTAACAGAAATGAAAACTTATGTATTTTCAATGCAAAAAATAGTGGCACCAAATAAATAGTTTATACAAGAGTGCATGAGCTTATGTCCTGAATAATTAATTTGTTAACTTCTCTAATAGTACTGCATGAGACTAGAGCGGACCAAGGTGTCTGAAATTTGGTTTTGCAAACCTTTTATCTGTTTAAACTTGAATCAGTCACAGATTTTTTTTTTTTGACTTCAATAGCCTCATCTGTAAAATGACATTGTGGGATCATGTGACTCTCAAAACCCCTTTCCAATCTAAATCTAAGATATTAAGACTCAGAATCCAGACTCTTTCCCATTATATCATACACGTTCTCTAATGTAAATTCCTAATTTATACCTATTACCCAAGTTCAAATTTAGACTCTTTAGTATGGCCATGGAAACCAGTCATCTTATCTTTCTGGGTCTCAGTTTCCTCATATTGTAAAGTGAGCTGGAGAAAGAAATGACAAATCACCCCAGTGTCTTTGCAAAGAAAATTCTAAATCGGGTCATAAAATTTTGAACATGACTGAAATGACTGAACAAAAACAATAACTTCCTGACCCAGATCCATACTCTATCTACTGTCTAACATAGCTACTCTATTAAACTAAATCTTACACTTTTTACTGCATCAGGGTAAACAACTGCTTTATGATTCCATTGATAATGAAGAGCTATATCCATAGCTATAGCTAAAAATTTAGAGCTTGTCTGAGAGTTCTGGGGTAGTGAGATGACATGAAATTATCTAATTCCTTTTTATTTCTCTCCCTTTCTAAATTCTTTTCCTCAGGGAAAGACAAAACAGAATAAACACAACAATAATAAAAACAAGGCAATAATCTAGATCACCTGGTTCTAAAAGGGATGAATTCATCTCATGAGCTCCACAAAGGAGACGGGAATAGAAGGAGCAGGAGAAAGAAAAAAATGTTAATTTCCTTCAGACCATGCATTGAGAGGTAGCAGATGGGTGGCCTTTCCCATGTTGCAGCACCACCATGGGATATATAAGAGGGCCACCATTTTCCTCTGGGCTAGGTTAAGGAGCTCAGAAGAGTTCTAGCTCACTAATGAACTATCAGTCATTCTCCCTCCTCATTGGGATGATTTATACTTAATCTGTCCCAATGTGGTCTGGCCCCAGAACTCATTTTCTTAAATATTTCACTGTTTTTCACCATCTGAAGGGAATAGTATGCATTCATCTTTCTGCCTCACAGAGAATTTTCAGTCAGAGAATAAAAGAACTCAAAGGGATCTCTGGAAGTCATCTAATACATCTTTTCCTCTATAGGAACTGATTTTACTGTACAGATCATCTCTATTCTCTTCTCCCCTTTTATCCCTTCTAGATTCTGTCAAAGAATAAAAGGAGATTAAGAAAACCTTACTTTAATAATAATGTATTCTATTTTCAAAGTACTTTTCTTTCAGGGAATTTATGTCTTCCTAAATGTTTCTTCATTAATTTTGCAACAACTCTG
This sequence comes from Myrmecobius fasciatus, assembly GCA_023553655.1. NCBI lineage: Eukaryota > Metazoa > Chordata > Mammalia > Dasyuromorphia > Myrmecobiidae > Myrmecobius > Myrmecobius fasciatus. Next base: position 82,762 of record JAJPUD010008707.1, read on the forward strand.
TGAAGAGAGCTAGCAGCATAACAATAGCTGTCTCCACTGATCACAGGAGGAAAAGGAAGGGGAGAAGGGTGGGTGACCACCCTTGACAGTTAATTAAAGAATGGTAAGTTAAGACCTATATAATCAGATTGCTTTCTTCTCAGTCAACCCAGAAAACCAAATGATTTTCTTTCTTATACTAACTATTCCTAGGAGAAACTTTCATAAATATTATTGGAAATTTCTAGAGATTTTGAAAATAATATGAGTAAAAAAAAATAAAATAGATGAGAGCAATAGACCAAGTAACCAAGTAAGAGGCATGATGAATGAATGGAATTTAGTTGAAGTGAGCTTTTTATTATTTGTAAGCATAGTCTTTGTTGTAGCACTTTGTGTTTTACATATATATACATATATATGTATATATATACACACATATACATTTTAAAAATACATGTTTTATATTGTATCATACTTATTTGTCTTATCCCTTCCAGTAGAACATAATATTTCTGAATGCAGGGACTATGTTGTCATTTTTTTCCTTTTTGAACTTTTTTTTGTACTCAACATAATACTTTTGAGACACCTATTTAAAAAAATTGAACCAAAGTTACATTCTCTCTAGTGTATTTCCTTTTTTATACCACTAAGTGTTCCTTTGGTTTCCTCTGATAGAAGCAGCCTTCTTTTTAACATTGACTCCTCAATTTTTGCTTTGTTTTGGTTAATGAATTAGGACTTTGCCTTTGTAGGACATTAGGAAATTAATCATTTTGAGCCTTACTTTCCTAATCTGTAAAATGGGAATGTGAGGGACATCTTCAAACCTATTTTTATTGTCCAAGGAAATTCATTTTTGGCAGATAGAACAAGGGAAAGAGTGCTAGATTCACCCTCCCTCTCTCTTTAGAGACTGCTTGCATTTTCAATTCCTATCCTTTTTCATATTTTTTGTTGCTTTGGCTTTCAAGTAACTTGGCTTTCACTGTCCCTGAGCATGAAGGAATCCAAGTGCATTATCCACTCAACAATTATTTGTATGTATATGAAAGCTAACATTAATACTAATAAAGAGCTTATGTTCTTATCATTCTAGCTGAGGCAATCATTTATTTCCCCAATTATTTAGATGCTTGGAGCAGGATACATCAAGATGAACTTGGGATTTTATACTACAAAAGGTATAAAAATAGCAGAAAACAGTATAAATTAATAGGTGTGGGGGTCAGGAAGTTAAAAGACATCACATAAATAATGGAATGAACATTAGTCTTGGAGTTAGGAACCTTGAATTTGAATCTCTTCTTTTCAATTCATTAGCTGTCTGACAAGAAAAATTACATAAACTTTCTGTCTCTTAGTCTTTTGTTAGTGTTAAGATATTAGGAGACACTCTGTTTTCTAGAGCTAAGCCCCAGCAAGAGCTGTACCCTGAGCTTGGCTTAACAACAATCCTTTGCACCAACCATCTGGCAAAGTCATATAATTATTGTATTGCATTGCATTGACTAATACCTGGTGTTCTCTGAGACTGGACAAGCATGTGCTGCATCTATGTTCCCTGTTATGGGAATTCATAGCTCTGCTATGAATCAAACTTGTCACACTGGTCACCTCATTGTCATGACTTGCTGACAATAGTTCACTGTGCCCCCATTGGTGTAAGTATTGAAATTTGGCCAAAATGTCACTAGGGGTGAAGCTCCAGCACATGTGTCCTGGCTTGCAAGCCATTTCCCTCACTTTGAAATTAAACTGTTTGATTCCTGACTTTCCTGTTTATAGCTTGCTCTGGCCACCCACAGGTTAGAGGCTGGTTTTCTACAAATGGCATTAGAATGGTGCAATAATATGTGTGCTATCTAATTCAAGGAATTTTTGTAAGGAAAAATTTTAATTCAGGACTAGGAAACTTAAGTATATTTTTAAACAAATGGAAATTAAGAGAAAAGGAGAATATGAGGATGTCTGAGGGAGAGAAGGGATGGCTACCAGAGCAAAAATCTAGAGAAGACTAGACAGAATGTCAGGAAAGACACACAGATATCTTAGAGAAAACTAGATATACTAGTGCTCAGCCCTGATGAAAGTAGGTGCTTAATAAATGCTTGTTGACTTGCTGTTCTCTCTCTCTCTCTCTCTCTCTCTCTCTCTCTCTCTCTCTCTCTCTCTCT
>JAJPUD010008708.1:0-12698 GCA_023553655.1 Myrmecobius fasciatus
CTCATATTTATGAAAATTCAAGCCATTCTCCAATCAATAAATGGTCAAAGGATATGAACAGACAATTTTCAGAGGATGAAATTAAAACTATTTATAGTCATATGAAAAGGTGCTCCAAATCACTATTGATCAGAGAAATGCAAATCAAGACAAGCCTGAGGTCCCACTACACACCTGTTAGATTGGCTAAAATGACAGGAAAAGTTAATGATGTATGTTGGAGGGGATGTGGGAGGGTTGGGACACTGATGCATTGTTGGTGGAGCTGTGAACGTATACAGCCATTCTGGAGAACAATTTGGAGCTACGCTCAAAAAGTTATCAAATTGTGCATACCCTTTGACCCAGCAGCATTTCTATTGGGCTTATATCCCAAAGAAATCATAAAGGAAGGAAAGGGCCCCACATGTGCAAGAATGTTTGTGGCAGCCCTTTTTGTAGTGGCTAGAAACTGGAAATTGAATAGATGCCCTTCAATTGGAGAATGGCTGAATAAATTATGGTATATGAATATTATGGAATATTATTGTTCTGTAAGAAATGACCAGCAAGATGATTTCAGAGAGGCTTGGAGAGACTTACAGGAACTGATGCTGAGTGAAATGAGCAGAACCAGGAGATCATTATACAGGGCAACAACAGTACTATATGATGATCAATTCTGATGGATATGGCTCTCTTCAACAATGAAACGCTTCAAACCACCTCCAAATGTTCACTGAAGAAAACCATATACACCCAGAGAGAGGGATGTGAAATGTGGACCACAACATAACATTCTCATACTCCTTCATTGATGTTTGCTTACATTGTGTTTCCTTTATCTGATATATGTTTTGTGTAGATAAGATTTTTCTTGCACAACAATGATAAGTTTGGAAATATGTATACATATATTCGATTTGCCAATATTTTAACATAATTAACATGTAGTGGATATCCTGCCATCTAGGGGAGGGGTGGGGAGTTGGGGGGGGGAAATTTGTAACAGAAAGTTATGTAAGGGTTATTGTTGAAGAATTACCCACACAAATGTTATGCAAATAAAATAAAATAAAAAAAAAAAAATAAAAAGTAATTTTTGTATAGGGCAACATTTGCAAAAATTACTCTATTTTATTAGTGAGGGCATGGACCTTCTCTACTTTTCAGTTTCCTTTTCAATAAGGAAAGGCTGGTTTCTCTGTTTCCTACTAATGGTAACTGCAACATTTCCTTTTGTATTCAACACAATATGAAGCACACATACACATACACTGATTTCATTGTTTATATAAACTAGTAGTAATAAAAATGGTGAAGTTTCAACAAATTCATCAGTGAACCTTTAAAATATCCAATGAAAAAGGCAAAAATTTTAGTTGATCTTTTTCCTCCTAAAAATAGTTTTTCAGACAAAATGCAAATAATCTCTTCTTCTTCCTCTTCTGCTTCTAGTAGAAAAAATAATGCATCATTTTACAATACATGATACAAAAATAATACATCATTACATTTTCTCTGGTCATCACATATCTGGCACAGATTAGCCAGCATGAGCAAGCACTATATAGGTCATCAGAACAGTAGTATTTTGTTTGTTTGTTTGTTTGTTTGTATATTCAATCAAGCCGCTTTACCCTCCAAACAAAAAAAATAGTGAATCTAAATTTATATTCTTCCAAATTACATTTTTTCTAACCCCACAGACTAAATGATTAATTTTGTAATGGAAAGAAGTATAAATCTTATTTCAATAAGAAGGTAGTAAGTCAGTCAAGTAATCAAATCAATAATCATTTTCTAAGCATTCACTATGTGTCAGACAGAACATAGTGTTAGATTTCAGGAATATAGAGAAAAAACAAAGTTTCATTAGCCTTCAAAGGGGAACATTTAATTTGAAACAGTGGTATTTATGCATAGATATTCTGCTAAAACATGCCAAATACAAAATAATATTTGTGAAAGGAAGGTATTTCCTGCTGATTATATCTGGAATGGCAATAAAATTTAGATCGTATCAGGAATATTGTGTGCCATCTTAGGGATTTCATTTTAAGAAGAGCATTGGCAATATGGGAAGGACCCAATAGGGGGTTTCTAGAATTGTGATGTGCCATATGATAATACATTGGGTAATCAGAGATCTTTGGCCAGAAGAGGAGACATAGGGAGGGAGATAATTGTTTTCAAATATTTGCAGGGCTGTCATTTTGAAAAATTAAGGAATCAAATCAAGAAGCACTTCCTGCATGGACGGTACAAAGGCAAAAATGAAATAAGCTTATCCTTGCAGAGCTTACAATCTAGTAGATGGAAAACAAAATATACGTATACAGATGGAAAATATGTACTCACCAAAAGAAGCAATGTAATATTAAGGATGAGACAGCAGCAAACTTTAGAATCAAGAAGTTTCATAGAGAAGTTAGTATTTTATCTGTCTTGAAGGAATATAGAATTATAAGAGAAATCAGTGAAAAAGAATTATATTTTAAGCATAGGGGGATGGCCAAGTCAAAGACATTGGGATAGAAGATAAAGTATCATGTGTTAAAAGTAGGCAAATTTAGTTAATTTGTATTAACTTGGATCAAGAAGCAATATAATATATACTAAAGCTGAGATAGTCAGGTAGTGAAAAGATGTGAAAGCAACCCAAATTTTTAAAATTACTATAATTTATAATAATATAATATATAATACAATAATAATGAGAAAAATCAACAGTACTCAGAACAAGACATAGGAATACAAACCTCAATAAATTTTTTCCATGACATGAAGCCTGTGTAGTCCCTCTTCTTTGCTGACTCCAGCAAGTTTGATTCTCCCACAGAGTGCATTAAATCTCATTAAAATGCCTTAGCTTGGGTTGAGGCTGAGTCTGAATCCTTTCAGACACTACAATACATCCCTGATACCTCAACACAGTGACTTCATTATTTTTTGCTGAGTTTATTTTGTGATTTTTTTCCTATCACCAAAATAACTTTTTTTATGGTCAGGCTAACTTTTTGATATTTGCTTATTTTTTTCTACCCCATGTCTTCATTTTGCACTTTATGTTAAAAGTTGGACTCCATTCCCAGTGTTTAAGTTATGGGTATTATTCAAATATCAGAATTTTCCACACTTGTTTTCAGAGCTAATTCAGTGATTTTAGATGTTTTCAATGTTTCAAAGATGGTATGATCTTAGGAGAGGTATAATCATTGCTTTCCTGTTATGCATACTGGTCTTTACCTGGAAGGGGTCCCAATCTCTTGGGTTTGCAATTGATATTACTCCACAGAATCCTTGCTAAGTGAGGAACAGAAATGAGAATGTTTCTCAGGGTTCTGATCCCTCTATGACCAAAAGATGTTATCATGGCTCACACTTCCTCTTGAGTGAACTGTTTTTTTCTATCCTTGAATTATTAATGAACTGAATTAATGATTGAGGAGTGGATATAGGCAATTAATTTTTTTCAAATAGTATCTGAATTCAGTGCTACCACAGAAGTCCCCTATAATCTTTTGTTCTGACCAATTTCCATGTCAGGCTTGAGCACTCCAGAAACTTCTACCATTTTAGTCATTGCCACCTCGTCTTATCACTGATGCTAACACTTAACTATCAACTGGTGAGTTCTAGCCTTATCACCATGTCATAGATTTATTTTTTCCAATACCCTAAATTTTCTTGGGCTAGAAGAATGCATCACTCTGACTTGTTTTTGGTTCGGCCACTCCAGAATTCACTTTGAGGCATCATTAAAGTTATTTGGAGGGGCATTTGGGGAGAACTCTGCTGAATGCTTCCTCTACTCCATTCTCCTAGATACATCTCTTACACAACTTTACTGACCTAAATTCTGTTTAACCAATAATCTTCATATTAACTTTAGCATAGTTGAATTCTCTCTTTTAACTGGTATTTTTATTCAGATGATCTCATTATCTTCCTGTAGTGACTTAGAACTGCATTTATCCCAATATTATGTCAAACCTCTTGGAATCAGGTAAGTACTCCCCTTCTGCCAAGAAGCACATGACATACAAAATTAGTGATAGAATTAGGTATATAACTCAATTTTCCTCAGTTTGAAGCAGTTTTATTTTTTCACACTTAGAGGATGCTAAATATGTGAAGAACTGGTGATCTCATTCATGATGCAGAATTAGGAAAACCAGGCAAAAATTATTCTTGTATAGTAAAAAAGTTTACATTTTGTAAAATCAAAACAAAATTTCCATTAATTTCTTACTTTGGTTCTTTTTTCCTCCCCTTTTGCCATTCCTATCTTGTCTCCTCCTTCCCTGCTTTTCCTTCTCTGTTTTCTCTACTTCCTTTCTTACCTTTCTACTTTCCCTCCTCTTTTATTCCTTCTTTCTTCTTTCTTACCTGTACATGTAATAGATTGAGAGCTTCTTTTGTTATCCCTCTTCATTTACTTATATTTAAAGATTGAAATTTTATTTTTCATGCTTTTAACTTTCTATCATAGTTAGAATAATCTTTTGTGTTATAATATTTTTGCCATTTTCATTAACTATTCCTTCTACATTGTTTTTCCTCAATATTATTGTTATTGACAATAAGTTGGCTAGGAAGAGGAAAGCACAGATTTGAAGAGGCTTTATATTTAAAAAAGTACATAAACTAGAATCTAACAGTTTAGTGGTCAAGATCTCTTTGAAACAAAAGCCATTTTAATCTATATGCTTCATAGTTTCACAATACATAAGGGCAGAATTTAAAAGTAATTTTTGGTCTGCCTCTGAGATTGGGAGCTTATCTTGTTTGTTTTTATCGGTTATATACATCTAGCAGGGCATTTTGTCCTGCTATCTGACAGGCTTCTTAGTTTAGTTGGTTTTTCCCAAAATCTCTAGAGGAAGGAAGACTATTGAAGAGAGGAGACAATAAGAAAAAGTCCCACCCAAAGTATTTCAGATGTTGGTAACAGTGTAGTACGAAGAGTTTTGACCCTGCCCCTTTATTTCTGGGAGGAGAAATAGTAAATAAACCAAAAAAAGTAGCCTCCAGAATAGCTAGGGATTCTATATAAATTTAATCATTTCATAGAAGAACCCTTACAAGCCATACATTTATAAGAGGTCAAAAGAGGAGGTCCAATTCGTTATTTTGATAGAAAAAGACCTTGAGATCTGGAAAAGTTAAGTGACTAATTGTCACACAAATGGTGAATGGTAGAGATGAGATTTAAACTCAGAGATTCTTGACTCCAGTTTCATCACTTGGATACAAAGTCCTATTGTTTCCTTCCTATATCAGTCAGTACTAGCTAGCTAAATATTTGTCCAGTACACATTTAACTCCACAAGGTACTAATAAGTTCCAAGCTGCATGGGCATATAATTTAAACTTTTCTGAAGATAGCATTTTTAGAATACAAAATGGATTTCTAATAGTAATAGTATAAATGTTCAAAAGGTTATGTCAAACTCTGGAACAAGTCAGAATTTAGCAAGGAGTCTGCACTTGATCAAAATAATAATGCGTGCTTCTACACAGTGTGGGAGTTATAATAGAAATTGAATTTTACAAGAATATCTATTGTTCCAATCTATTCTTTTCCAAATGTATTATTGGTTGGATTAAAATCTAGAGAATTCTATTATTTTATACAAAACACCATCTTCAATTCTTTCTAAATAAATTGCATCACCCCAGTACTATAATGAAATTTAGTCACATCAACAAATCTCTCTCTGGTTTCTAGATTTCTAGTTATAATTCTCAGAATGTGGTATTTTGGACAAATAAAATCCAGGCAGAAAACTGAGAAGCAGCATTCATGCAAACCAAACCAATGGCATTACTTTAGCATGTGCATAGCTTCTCAGAGGTATCTGGACAAAAGGAGAAAATGAAGTCAGTAATTACAACTTAAATTAGGTTTCTTTTGCCCTTGTACAAGTTCTCCCATAACTGAGTGAAAAGGGCACATTCACTATTGTGTAGCTGTAATTATAGATGCGATTCTAAGAAAAAAATAGCCTCAAGTTGTTGACTCCAGCTGCTGTGTTGGAATGAATCAGAGAGAGAGTCCCAAAGATCTTGTTAACAATAGTTTTAAAAAGTAGGACTGGGTTTAGTGTTCGCTAAATGCAGCCATGCATAGTAAGAAGATGGGCTGATGATAAAATACCATAGCACCTACTTTGTTCAACCAACACATATTATTCTGGAAATTACTAGGTTTCATTAATAATGTTGGACATTGGAATGATTTCCCTTCCTTTCTATCATTGGCATAAATGTTTCACAACAGAAAAAAAAAGTTTAGATTATTTTCCCTGGAAATAATATTTAGGAAAATTAGATGCTTAAACCTATTTATGATAATCAATTGATACCAATATGACACATGCAATCTTTGCATTTTCTCAAAGAAGATCTCAAAAAAAGATCTAGGGATTTTTTCATCAGGACCCTTGATTCCTAACCTTGATATATATATAAGGAAGGCCACTGTGCAATTTTGTAGATACCATGATATGAGCTGGTTTAGAGCTCTCCAAGTCTGAGATCATTGAAGTGATTCAGTTTCATAATATTTGAGAACAACAATAAGAGCTGTACCTCGTTCAAAAGTACACTAAGCCTTCCTGAACATTACTCCATTTTTGTTCGAGGTAACTTTGATAATCTTTAATTGTTTTTTTTTTCTCTTCTGGTTTCCCTAGCTACCCAGGTAAAAAGATGTTTTCTTGGTACAGAGTAAGTAGGATCTGAACCTGGTGAAGTAAAGTTTTTAAAAACCCAGAATGGGACATGTCCCAAGAGCAATATCAGGAATGAACAACTTGCTATTCGTTTTGTTTTCCATTTGTGGTTTATTTTCTCTCAGGAACATACATTCTTTCCATGGCTTCTAAACCAGATTAAAAAGAGCTTTTGGAAACCACTTATTATACTGAGTACTTTTAACACCTAGTTCTTTGGCACGAATAGAAGAATAAGAAGAATGGAAGAATTTGAGGTAGGGATTGGCTTAAAAACTACGACAAAATAATTCAGATATGCCTACTGAAAAATAAACAATTACATACATTAATTATATATAATATTATATTATATATTAGTTAGGCAGTTTGAGAACACTTTTTTTCAGGCCCATTTTTACATCTAGAAATTGGAAAGAAATCCCTGTGGGAGGAGGGCTTCCTAAATTCCTAGGTCTTTTGGAAAAAAAATATTAACCACAAGTTTATTTTTAAAATAGTTAATGCTGGTTTATGCAATCATTTTAGATATTATCCTATAAGACAATTCATTTTAAGGTGTATAAGACCTATTCATTCCAATTTATCCTTTAGAATAAGATTTAATGTTAGTAGTAATGTGTGATATGTCCAATTGAGTTCAATTGAGTATATGTATATAAATTTGAGCAGAAATACATTGCATAAGGATAATATCCCAGTTGGATATTTTATGTGATTTTAAAGGAAATTTTGAAATTTGAAAGATTTGTAGATGTCCTGAAAGATATCTTTGAAAACCTGAAAAGTACACTAAGTGGGACTCTGGCACTAGATTTTCAAAATTCACTTTTCTCTAGTGAAAATGTACATGTGTACATACAGAAGGCATTCTTCTAATAATGTATATAATCTTTATTAAATAATTTATGTAAAGAAGTCAAAATAATTTTATCTAAATAGTGCATAATTTCCTAGATCTAATACAATGTAGGCATTTAATAAATACTGATAAATGGTTTAAAGTTCATGTAAATATAGATCTAATTTTCATCACACACATTACTATGTCAAGGAGTAAGAGCAAGGGAGAGAGAGCAACATTATCATAGCTAATTAATATGAAGTAGGAAATAATCTTGATATTTGAAAGAAATGAGTTAAATTCTAGCTCTGTCACTTAATTCATTAAAAATTTCTCTATTTTCCTTAACCTCCTTTCTCAACTTTATCTTCTACAAAAATGAATATGATTAATTTTAATGTTACTTAGTAGGTAAGGATTTATGTGATTATATTGAGGGCTTTAAGTTAATGGAAAGAGATTGATCAACATTTATTAAGTGCCCTGCTCATCAGATGTATTTCTATATGAACATGGGAGGGGGAAATAACACAAATCAGTGCTATATTGGGAAAAATGGGAGTAGGAGTGAGAATTAGAATTGTTATCATTGTTGTAAAAATAAAAAGTTCCTAAGCTTATTCTATTATTACTCCTTCCCATTACTAAGTCATCTCCTTTATGTAGTAGTTTCAGGATTTATGTTCTTCTGGGAACTGAAGAGGTTACAGTAGTTTCAATAGCAAACTGATGAGTCATTGAAACAAGATCTGTTATAAAATTATTCATATTTGCAAAGTCATTTAATTTGATTAGCTAGTCCAAAGGGAGCCTGTAGTTAGTCTCTTAAGTGCCTAAAGATAGGGCACATATTTGAATACAAAAATACAAATTCCCATTTTATCAGGTAGCCAAAATGTAGTCTGCAAGGGAAGGGAAAGGTTGCTAAAAACAGCTGGGTTAAGTAGTTTAAATTGTTGGCATTCACCAACCTAGGGCTTGCCGATCACCATACAGAGGTGAGCAGATCAACTGTTGAAATACAAGCAGGAGATAGTCAACATTGACTATTGAGAAAAATTAGGCATTCACTCATTGGAGAGTGGGAACAGACACAGTACTTGCTTTGCCCTAAATAGTGGCCAAAGAATGACTATACACTCTCACTCCTGATACTTAGACTCGATAAAGACAGTCTTTGTCATACTCTACTGTACATGTACATCATAATGTATAAGATTGGGAAGCAATGGTCTTTCTGCCACATCCAAACTGAAGCTACTACTCTATTTGGTAGATACAAATCACCCAAGTTTCTGTAAGTAGACTTAAGGGAAGAGGTTCCTTAGAGCCCAAAGCTAGGTTCCTCCAAAGTTCAAGTCATTCTGAAAATCAAGGGGTCTAGAAGTCAGATAAGTAAGGATGATAAAGGACACAGAATTTTTTTTTCCCTTAGGCAATTGGGGTTAAGTGACTTGCCCAGGGTCACACAGCTGTTATGTATCTGAGACTAGATTTGAACTCAGGTCCTCCTGACTTCATGGCTGGTGCTCTATCCACTGCGCCACCTAGCTGCCCCAGGACACAGAATTTATAAGAAGCTGTTGGACACCAATAATAAAATGAAATGAGTAGTTTAACATAATCTATTCTTGATGAAACCATATTATACATTATAATCAATACCTCCTCTATTGATAGTCATCAATTATCTCCTTACTGCAATAAATGAAAGTTGGACTTAAAATGGGTTGAATAGGTTAGAATAGATTGAAGATTCTGTTCTTTATTATTTTTTTAAATTGAGAGACCATTTACCCTTTCCAATTTTGTAGAACTTCATATTATCATATTTCAAATTTTACTGACACTGACTCCTCAATACAAAATACTATTCCTTCTATTAAGACCTTATATGTAATTCACCTGAAACAGATAACTTGAATACACCGAGGAGATGTGGGTTCTTCCTGTGCATTGTTTTACTTATCTTGAGTGTCAATTTCCCACTAATCATTTTTGTTTTGTCATTTACTGTGTAAATGTTATTCTCCTTTCCAGAAAAACAGAACCAAAATGAAAACTAAATATCTTTGGATTCTTTTTATTATCAATCATCATTTCCCATTTTCCTGAAACAAAGGACCTGGCCATTCTTTGATCTCCCCCTTTCTTCCACATAACTTAAAAAAAGTTTCAAGGTTTTTGTTGTTGTTCTTTGTTTATTGTTTTAGTACAAAGTAAGAAGATTAAAAGGCCAGTGTGGAAGTAAAACCTTTGCTTTAAAAATGTATTTATTTGTTTACATCTTCTTATTGGTTTATTTATTTATTTTCTCTATTGTTGCAGACTGATAACTTACTTGAAATCCCTATTAGCTCTAGAATAAAGTAGAAAAGCTGTCATGAAAATTTCAGCCTTACCTTTCCTCTGCTTACCTTTCAACATCTCTTATACCTTTTTTATCCCCATATATCTCATGATCTAAAGCCTCCTTGCTTGCAGAAGATACTATATTTTCTGAATTTTAAGTGACTGTCCCCTATGCCTGGATTTGTCCCCCTCCTCAACCCTGTCTCCTGGCTTCCCTGGCTTCCTTCATGTCACAACTAAAATCCCACTTTCGGTAAGAAATTTTTCCTCAGGAGGAGGTTTATGAGAATGTAGGGTAAGTCAGTAAATTTCAAGCTCTCCAGATTTCCCCTACAAACAGCTCAAATTTGTGCCTAAGGGTGAACATAAATTGGTGAAAAATCAGGAAGACTTGAGGCAGAACAGAGATCCATCTGGGACAACCATTCTGGAGAGCAATTTGGAGCTAAGCTCAAAAAGTTATCAAACTGTGCATACCCTTTGACCCAGCAGTGTTTCTACTGGGCCTGTATCCCAAAGAGATCTTAGAGGAGGGGAAGGGATCCACCTGTGCAAGAATGTTTGTGGCAGCTCTTTCTGTAGTGCCTTGCAACTGGAAACTGAAGGGATGCCCATCAAATGGAGAGTGGCTGAATAAATTATGGTGTATGAATGTTATGGAATATTATTGCTCTGTAAGAAACGAACAGCGGGTTGATTTCAGAGAGGCCTGGAGGGACTTGCATGAACTGATGCTGAGTGAAATAAGCAGAACCAGGAGATCATCATACACAGCAACAACAGTATTACATGATGATCAATTCTAATGGACATGGCTCTCTGCAACAAAGAATTGTCTCAAACCAGTTCCAATTGTTCACTGAAGAAAACCATATACACCCAGAGAGAGGGAAATGAAATAGAGACCACAACGTAACATTTTCATGACCTCTATGGACATTTGCTTGCATTGTGTTGCCTTTCTATGATTCTTTTTTTTCTTGTAGATAGGATTTTTCTTGCATAACTTCTCAAGCATTTCAACATTATTAACATGTAGTGGACTTCCTGCCATCTAGGGGAGGGGAGGGTACTGGGGGTAAAATTTGTGATGGAAAGCTTTGTAAAGATCAATGTTGGGGAACTACCCATATATATGGTATACAAATAAAAAGCTTTAAGAAAAAGAAAAAAAAGGAATAAAAACTAACTATAACAGTAAAAAAAAATTTCAGTGGCTTTTACCAAATAGCAAATGTAGAATTATATCCATCAAGGCATCTTCTTGTCTAAGAAATGTTATGAAATAATATGCCAGTAGCTTTTGATCTTTCCAGAATGAAAAACCTTATCAGTTTTCCTTGAATAGAAGGCTTAATCAATGCCAAGGAGTCAATGTCCTAGCCTGAAGTTATTGGTTTCATTTTTATTAAAGACCTGATGGGTTTCTGGTAGCAAGAGACAGTCAAATTCTGTAAGTGATCTTGTTTTCCTGAAACTGAAAGACTTTGCCTTTTATGCCTAAACTAAGTGCTCCTATGGGGATATTTTCTTTTTGTTCACCTACAACTGGATTTTAAGGGGAATTATTAAAGAAAGGTTAAAGAGGGAATAAAGAAAAATTCAATTGGCCAAATAAAATAGGAGCTTAAAAAAGTAAGCAAAGAAAATAATTCACTAAAAATAAGAACTGAACAAATGGAAATAAATAATTCAATGAGATATCAAGAATCAGTCAAAACAAAAAAATAAGAAAAAAAAAGTAAAACACCTCCTTGGAAAAACAACTGACCTAGAAAATAGATTTAGAAGAAACAATCTAATGATTATTGGACTTTCCGAAAATCATGATGAAAAAAGAGCCTAAACATTATCTTTCAGGAAATCATCAAGGAAAACTGCCCTAATGTCCTAGAATCAGAAGGTAAAACAGCCATTGAAAGAATTTACCAATGACCTCCTGAAAGAGAACCCAAAATGAAAACTCCAAGGAATATCATAGCTAAATTTCAGATATATCAGATCAAGGAAAAAATATTACAAGCAGACAGAAAGAAAAAAAAATTCAAATATCAAAGAGCCACAATCAGGACTACCCAGGACCTAGAAGTTTCCACTTAAAAAGACCAAAGGGCCTGGAATCTGATATTCCAAAAGGGAAAGGAACTTGGATTGTAGGCAAGAAATAACTATCCAGCAAAATTGAGTATTACCTTTCAGGGCAGAAGAGGGACATTCAATGATACAGGTGAATTTCATTTATTTCTGATAAAAAGACAAACAAAAAATGTGATCTCTGAATACAGACCTCAAGAGAAGCATAAAATGATAAAAGGGAAAGAACTCTTCAGAATTGTATCTCTGTTATGGGTATACCTAGACAGTGCAGGTATAATTGGATTTTTTTGGTGATAATATAAAAAAGGCTTGACCCATACCTAACACCACATACCAAGATAAGATCTAAATGGGTTCATGATCTAGATATAAAGAGGGACCTTGTAAGCAAGGTAGAGGAACGTAATATAGTTTATCTCTCAGACCTGTGGAGATGGAATAAATTTATGTCCAAAGAAGACCTGGAACTCCTAATTGAACACCAGATGGATAATTTTGATTATATTAAGTTAAAAAGTTTCTGTACAAACAAAACAAATGCAGACAAGATTAGGAGGGAAGCATCAAATTGGGAAATCATCTTTACATTTAATGGTTCTGATAAAGGCCTCATTTCTAAAATATATAGAGAATTGTCTCACATATATATATAAGAATTCAAGCCACTCTTCAATAGATAAGTGGTC
>JAJPUD010008708.1:18378-71012 GCA_023553655.1 Myrmecobius fasciatus
GCATCCAAATTCCTAGAGGAGAAATTAAAAGAGATGCAAGAAAAAATAGACAGTAAAACTATACTAGTGGGGCATCTCAACATTCCTCTCTCAGAACTAGATAAAATGAAAAAAATAAGAAATAAGTTAAAGAGGTAGATAGAATTTTGGAAAAATTAGGTATGATAGATCTTTGGAGAAAATGGAATAGAGACAGAAAAGAGTAATTTTTTTCTCTCTGGTTCATGGAACCTATACAAAAATTGACCATATATTAAAACATAAAACCCTCAAAATCATATGCAGAAAGGCAGAAATAGTAAATGCATCCTTTTCAGATCATGATGCAATAGAAGTCACATATAATAAAAAGCCAGGGGAATATAGACCAAAAATTAATTGGAAACTAAATAATCTGATCCTAAAGAACAAGTGGGTGAAACAACAAATCACAGAAATAATCAATAATTTCATCAAAAAGAATGACAATAATGAGACAACATACCAAAATTTATGGGACACAGCCAAAGCAGCTCTTAAGGGAAGTTTTATATCTCTAGATGCTAACTTGCATAAAATAAAAAGAGGATTAATGAATTGGGCATGCAACTTAAAAAAGCTAGAAAAAACACAAATAAAAAATTCCCAAGTAAAAACCAGATTTGAAATTTTGAAAATAAAACAGGAGATTAATAAAATTGAAAGTTTAAACAAATTATTGAATTAATAAACAAAACTAAGAGCTGGTTTTATGAAAAATCAATAAAATAGACAATCCTTTAGTTAATTTAATCAAAAAAGGAAAAAAGAAAATTGAATTGTTATTATCAAAAATGAAAAGAATGGACTATTCAGCAATGAAAGGGAAATTGAAGCAATAATTAGGAAATATTTTGCCCAACAGTATGCAATGAATATTATAATTTAAGTGAAAAGCATGAATATTTATAAAAATATAGATTTCCCAGGCTAATGGAAGGGAAAATTAATTATCTAAATACTCCCATTTTAGAAAAAGAAATAGGACAAATTATTAACTCCTTAAGAAAAAAATCTCCAAGGTCATTTGAATTTACATGTGAAATCTACCAAACATTTAAAAAACAATTAATTCTTCACTTCCAGGAGTGGAGCCAAGATGGTTGGAGATCAGACATGAGTCTCTGTAACCTCCTCTAACCTTCCCTCAAACCAACAGCAGATGAAGCCTCCATACTGGTTTTGAAGTTAAAGAATCCACATATATCTGGAGTACAATACATTTCCAGAAGAAGATACCCTGGAAGAACTTCAAAACAGGTCTGTTTCAATTGGGCAGGAGGTTGGTCTGCCATACTCAGATTGCAGGACAGGGAGACTGCAGCAGGGAGCTGGAGCAGAGTTGGAGGATTGTGGCTTGCATGCACTTGAGAGTCTTCTGTGGGCCTCTTGGGCCAATCTGCCCTCATTGTAAGCAGGTGGTTTGGCAGATCTGCCTTTTGTGGGGGGTAGATTGTGAACCACTGAGTCCCAGAAGAGCACTGGACCTAACTGCTATTACACAGCACACTAAAGCAATCAGTCAATCAGCAGAACTGCCCAGCATTGGAAATCATTCAATCAATCAACAGAACAGCTCAGCACCAAAAAATCAATACATCAATCAGCAGATTGTTCAGCACCTGATATAACTCAATCAGCAGAACTGCCCCAGGGCAAATTAAAGCAGCTGTCCCTCCTTAGCTTTTAACAGACCTTAAGCCTTATTAAATGAATAAAAAACCAAAAAGAACTCTCACCATAGACAGCTTTTATGAAGAGACAGAAGAGCAGACCTCAAATCCTGAGGTCCCTAAAGGTAAAGCAACTCCAGAAAAAGCCTCAAAGAGAGAAATAAACTGGACCCCATGTCACAAGGCTTTCTTTGAAGATTGCATAAAGGAGAATTAGAAGAAATATGGGGAAATGAAATGAGATCATTGCAAAAAAATGGAAAAAGAATGCAATGAACAAAAAAAAAATTATTGGCCAATTGCAAAAAGAACTAAAAACAGTAACTGAAGAAAATAAGACACTAAAAATTAGAATGGAACAAATGGAAGTGAATGACTCAACAAGACTTCAAGAATCAGTCAACCAAAACCAAAAAAAAAAATGAAAAAATAGAAGAAAATATGAAATATCTCCTTTGTGTTAATACCTAGTGTCTACCTAACTGATTGATAGGTGACTGGTATACACGGTTTTTTCCTAGAGAAAGCAGGCATAACAAAAAGGCTGAAAGGCGGGAAAAGGCAGAGCTAGAAAAAACAGGTTTAACCTGAAGATATATGATCTTCTTGTTTAAGAGCCAATCACAAGCCAGGAAAAATGTTAAGGAATTTGAGATTGTACTGACGTCAAAAAGTATATATAAGCAAGAAGCAAGGATGCTCTCTCTCTCTGAGCGGTCTCTCAGCTCTCAGCTGTCAGCACTCTCTCAGCGCGCTCAGCTCTCTCTCAGCTGGACAGCGGCATGGAGCAGTAGGTAGAAGCAAGTTAGTATAGAAGAGTCATGTATGAGTAGCAGGTGAATGTAATGATGATGTAATTGGCAATAAATGTGATATATCAAAATATCCATCTGGGCAAATCTGTGAATTTATGATAGGACTGCTGGCAGTCTTATTGAAGTCTTATTGGAGTCTTCTGAAAACCTTCCGAGGTAAGTCTTGCTAATTAGTGCCTTTCATCTCTTTATCCTAGGTGGGAGAAGGGGAATTTAACACCTAGGAAAAACAATTGACCTGGAAAATAGATATATGAGAGACAATTTAAGGATTATAGGGCTTCTGAAAGCCATGATGAAAAAAAGAACCCAGACATCATCTTACAGGAAATCATAAAAAAAAATTGCCCTGATATTTTAGAATCAGAAGGCAAAATAGCCATCAAAAAAATCCACCAATCATGTCCTGAAAGAAACTCCCAAATTAAATCCCTAAGTAGTATCGTGGCTAAATTTCAGAACTATCATACTAAGAAAAAGATATTGCAAGCAGCCAGAAAGAGACAGTTTAAATACTGAAGAGAAACAATTAGGATCACTCAGGACCTAACAGCTCTTAAAGGATCATAAGATCCTTTGCCATAAGAGCATGGAATTTGATATTCTGAAAAGCAAAGGAACAGAGATTACAAGCAAGAATAAGCTATCCAGCTCAAATGAGCATAATCTTTCAGGAAAGAAGATAGAAAATTCAAGGATATAGGTGAATTTCACTTATTTCTAATGAAGAGGCCAGAAGTGAACAAAAAATTTGATCTCCAAACACAGAACTCAAGAGAAACATAAAAAGGTAAAAAGGAAAAATAATTCTTGTGTGCAATATTTTCTGTTATGGATATATGTAGAGAATGAGGATAAAAGTTGATTTTATTATGATAATATAAAAAAAATAAGAGGTAGAAAAGAGACCACACTGGAAGAAGAGGAAAAAGGAGATAAAATAAGGGGAATTACATCACAGAAAGAGGCCAAGAAAACTTATTATAATTTAGGGAAAGAAAGAAGGGGGATGAGCATTGTGTTAATATTAATCTCATCAAATTTGGCTCTGAGAGAATATTAGACGTATTTGTGATCACAAAGAAACTTGGCTCACCTTATAAGGAAATAGGAGGGAAAGGGGGAAAAGAAAGTGAAAGACTAATAGAAGGGAAAACACAAGAATTAGGGAAAGGGTGTAAAAAGGTAGGTGGGGCTCTAAAGGGGAAGAACTCTTTGAGGGAGGTGGTCATCGTAAGCAAAATACTAGGGAGGAGGCAAGGGTGATAGGAAAGAGAAGAGCATAACCTAGGGTAAATAAGATGGCAGGAAATACAGAATTAGTTATTTTAACTGGGAATGGGAATGGGATGAACTCTTCCATAAAGCAGAAGCAGATAGTAGACTGGATTAAAAACCAGAATCCAAAAATATGTTGTTTACAAGAAACACATTTAAAGCATAATGATACATGCAGAGTGAAGGTAAAGGGCTGGAGCAGAATCTAATATGCTTCAGGTGAACCAAAAAAAGCAGGGGTAGCAATCCTGATCTCAGATCAAGTAAAAGCAAAGATAGATCTAATTAAAAGAGACAAGGATGGTCTTACTAAAAGGTACCATAGATAATGAAACAATATCAATAGTAAACATATATGCAACAAAGATATAGCATGGAAATTCCTAGAGGAAAAGTTCAGAGAGATGCAAGAAGAAATAGACAGTAAACTATAATAGTGGGAGATCTCAACCTTGCTCTTTCAGAACTAGATAAATCAAAACACAAAATAAATAAGAAAGAAGTTAAAGAGGTAAAAAAATGTTAGAAAACTTAGATATGAATGATCTTGGAGGAAATTAAATGAGAACAGAAAGGAATTTACTTTTTCTCAATGGTTCATGGAACTTATACAAAAATTGGCTATATGTTAGGACATAAAAATCTCAAAATCAAATGCAGAAAGGCAGAAATAGTAAATGCATTTTTTTTCAGATTATGATGCAATAAAAATCACATGCAATATAAGGATAGGAGAAAATAGACCAAAAATCAATTGGAAACTAAATAATCTCACCCTAAAAAAATGAATGGGTAAAACAGCAAATTACAGACAGAATTACAAATTTCATCCAAGAGAATGACAAAGCTCAGAAAATATATGAAAATTAGCTGTAATAAGGGGAAATTTTTAGAGAAAGAGAAAAATCAATGAATTGGGCTTGCAACAACAAAAAAAAAAAACTAGAGAAAAGAACAAATTAAAACCCCCAATCAAATACCAACCTTGAAATTCTAAAAATAAAAGGAGAGATTAATAAAATTGAAAGTAAAAAACTATTGAATTAATAAATAAAACTAAAAGGAGATTTTATGAAAAAACCAACAAAATGGATAAACCTCTAGTTAATTTGATTAGAAAAAGGAAAGAGAAAAGTCAAATTGTAAGTCTTAAAAATGAAAAAGGGAGAAATGTCCACCAATGAAGGGGAAATTAGAACAATAATTAGGAATTACTTTGCCCAACTTTATACAAATACATTTGATAACCTAAATGAAATGTAGAAATACCTACAAAAATATAGATTGCCCATATTAACAGAAGAGGAAATAAATTACTTAAATAGTCCCATTTTAGAAAAAGAAATAGAAGTCATTAATCAACTCCCTAAGAAAAAATCTCCAGGAGCAAATGGATTTATATATGAATTCTACCAAACATTTAAAGAACAATTAACTCTAATATTATATAAACTATTTGAAAAAACAGGGAATGAAGGACTCCTACCAAACTCCTTTTATGACACAGACAGGGTACTGAAAACTAAAGCAGGTAGAATAAAAACAGAGAAAGAAAACTATAGACAAACCTCCCTAATGAATATTGATGCAAAAATCTTAAATAAAATATTAGCAAAGATATTACAGTAAATCATCCCCATGATAATACACCATGACCAAGTAGGATTTATACCAGGAATGCAGGGATGGTTCAATATTAGGAAAACTATTAGCCTAATTGACTATATCAATAACCAAATTAACAAAAAACATATGATTATCTCAATAAATGCATAAAAAGTATTTGATAAAATCCAACATCCAATCTTATTAAAAACACTAGAGAATATAGCAATAAATGGACTTTTCCTTACAATAGTCAGTAGCAACTACTTAAAACCATCAGCTAACATCATATATAATGGTGATAAACTAGGACCATTCCAAATAAGATCAGGGGTGAAACAAGGTTGCCAACTATCACCATTACTATTAAATATTGTATTACAATATTGTATTAGTAATGTTAGTTTTGATAATAAGAGAAGAAAAAGATTAAAGGAATAAGAGTTGCTCATGAGGACACTGAATTATCACTCTTTGATGATGATATGATGGAATACTTAGAGAACCTAGAGAGTTAACTAAAAAAGCTATTAGAAATAATGCACAACTTTAGGAAAGTTGCAGGAAACAAAATAAATCCACATAAATCATCAGCATTTTTATGCATCACTAACAAAATCCAATAGCAAGAGATAAAAAGAGAAATTCCATTTAAAATAATCATGGATAGTATAAAATATTTCAGAACATATTTATTTATATAAAGTCAGGTACTATATAAGCAAAACTGCAAAACACTTTCCATACAAATAAAGTCAGATCTAAATAACTGGAAAAATATCAAGTGCTCTTGGATAGGTTGAGTGAATATAATAAAAATGAAAATACTACCTAAACTCATCTATTTATTTAGTGCTATACCAAAATCCCAAAAAATTATTTTACTGACCAAGAAAAAACAACAACAAAATTCATCTTGAAGAAAAAAGGTCAAGAATTTCAAGGTAATCAATGGGAAAAAAAGCAAATGAAGATGGCATAGATGTACTACATCTAAAATTATATTATAAATCAATGGCCATCAAAAACCTTTTGGTACTGGCTAAGAAACACAGTAGTTGATCAGTGGAATAGGTTAGCTTCAGAGGACAAAATACTCAATGACTATTGTAGTGTAGTGTTTGATGAACCCAAAGACCCCAGCTTTTGGAATAAGAACTCACTATGTGACAATAACTGCTTGCAAAATTGGAAACTAGTATGGCAGAAATTAGGCATTGGCCCATACTTTAAGCTTTTTACAAAGATAAGGGCAAAAAGGATTCATGATCTAGGCATAAAGAATGATATTATAAACAAATTAGAACAACTTAGGATGGTTTGCCTCTGGAATCTGTGGAAGAAGAAGAACTTTGTAACCAAAGAAGAACTAGAGATCATTATTAATCATAAAACAGATAATTTTGACTATATCAAGTTAAAAAGTTTTTGTACAAGAAAAACAATTGCAGACAAGATTAGAATGGAAGCAATAAACTGGGAAAACATTTTTACATTCAGAGTTTCTGACAAAGGTGTCATTTCTAAAATATATAGAGAATTGAAACAAATATTAAGAGTTCAAGCCATCCTCCAATTGATAAATGGTCAAAGGATATGAGCAGACAATTTTCAGATGAATTTGAAACTATTTGTAGTCATATGAAAATGTGCTCCAAATCATTATTGATCAGGGAAATACAAATTAAGACACCTCTGTGATACCACTACACACCTCTCTGATTGGATAGGATGACAGGAAAAGATAATGATGAATGTTGGAGGGGATAAGGGAAAACTGGGACATTGACACATTGTTGGTGGAACTGTGAACAGATCCAACCATTCTGCAGAGCAATATGGAATTATGCTCAAAAAGTTATCAAACTGTGCATACCCTTTTACCCAGCAGTGTTTCTACTGGGCTCATATCCCAAAGAGATCTTAAAGGAAGGAAAGGGACCCACATATGCAAAAATGTTTGTGGCAGACCTTTTCGTAGGGGCAAGAAACTGGAAACTGAATGGATGCCCATTAATTGGAGAATGGTTAAATCAATTATGGTATATGAATGTAATGGAATACTATTCTTCTGTAAGAAACGACCCAGAAGATGATTTCAGGGAGGCTTGGAGAAATCTACATGCACTGATGCTAAGTGAAATGAGAAGAACCAGGAGATCATTGTACACAGCAACAAGACTACGCGATGATCAATTTTGATGGATGTGGTTCTCTTCAACAATGAGGTGATTCATACCAATTCCTATAGTTCAGAAATGAAGAAAGTCATATACATCCAGAGAGAGGCCTGTGGGAACTGAGTGTGGATCACAACATAGCATTTTAATGTTTTCTGTGAATGTTAGCTTGCATTTTGTTTTCCTTCTTAAGTTGCTTTTTTTTTCTCTTTCTAGATCAGATTTTTCACGTGCAGCAAGATAACTATATAGATATGTACACATATATTGGATATATCAAATATTTTAACATATTTAGCATGTATTAGATGAATTGCCATCTAGGGGAGGAGTTTGGGGGAAGAAGGGAAAAATTTGGAATGGAAAATTTTGCAAAAGTCAATGTAGAAAAATTACTCATATGTTCTGTAAATAAAAAAACTTTAAGAAACAAAAAACCCAGTTAATTCCAATACTATGTAAACTATTTGGGAAAAATAGAGAAAGAAAGACTCCTATCAAATTCCTTTTATGACACTGATATAGTGTTGATACATAAACCAGTTAGGGTGAAAATAAAGAAAGAAAATTATAGGCCAATTTCCCTAATGAACATTGATGCAAAAATCTTAAATAAAATATTAGCAACGAGATGACAGAAAGTCATCCCCAGGATAATACACTCTGACCAAGTAGGATTTATACCAGGAATGCAGGGCTGGTTCAATATTAGGAAAACTATTAGCATAATTGACTATATCAATAACCAAGGTAAAAAAAAATCATATGATTATCTCAATAGATGCAGAAAAAGCATTTGATAAAACCCAACGCCCATCCCTATTAAAAAACACCAGAGTATAGGAATAAATGGACTTTTCCTTAAAATTAAATTTTAATTTAAAGTTTTTTAAAACCATCAGCAAGCATCATACGTAATGGGGAAACAAGGTTGCCCACTATCACTATTACTATTCAATATTGTATTAGAAATCTTAGCTATGGCAAAAAGAGAAGAAAAGGGGGCAGCTAGGTGGCACAGTGGATAGAGCACCAGCCTTGAAGTCAGGAGGACCTGAGTTCAAATGTCTCAGACACTTAACATTCTCTAGCTGTGTGGCCCTGGGCAAGTCACTTAACCTCAATTGCCTCAGCAAAGAAAAAAAAGAGAGAGAGAGAGAGAGAGAGAGAGAGAGAGAGAGAGAGAAAAAAAATATATTAAATGAATTATAGTAGGTAACAAGCAAACCAAATTATCACTCTTTTCAGATGACATGATGGCATATATGAACATTATGGAATATTATTGTTCTATAAGAAATGATCAGCAGGATGATTTCAGAGAGGCCTGGAGACTTATATGAACTGATGCTAAGTGATATGATAAGAACCAGGAGATGATTATAAATGACAACAGTAAGATTCTATGATGATTTACTTTCATCAACAATGAGGTGAGTCAGACCAGTTTCAAGTTATGATGAAGAAAGCTATCTGTAAACAAAGAGAGGAGAGTGGAAACTTAAGGTGAGCCACAACAGAGTATTTATCCTCTTTTGTTGTTGTTTGCTTATATTTTGTTTTCTCTCTCATTTTTTTTCCTTTTCGATCTAATTTTTTCTGGAGTGGCATGATATTTGTGTAAATATGTATAGAAGAATTTCTCATGTTCAACATATATTGGATCACTATTGATCAGAGAAATGCAAATTAAGACAACTCTGAGATACCACTACACACCTGTCAGATTGGCTAAGATGACAGGAAAAGATAATGATGAATGTTGGAGGGGATGTGGGAAAACTGGGACACTGATACATTGTTGGTGGAAATGTGAACGGATCCAACCATTCTAGAGAGCAATCTGGAAGTATGCTCAAAAAGTTATCAAACTGTGCATACCATTTGACCCAGCAGTGTTTCTACTGGACCTATATCCCAAAGAGATTTTAAAGGAGGGAAAGGGACCTACATGTGCAAAAATGTTTGTGGCAGCCCTTTTTGTAGTGGCAAGAAACTGGAAATTGAAAGGCTTCCCATCATTTGGAGAGTGGCTGAATAAATTATGGTATATGAATGTCATGGAATATTATTGTTCGGTAAGAAACGGCCTACAGGATGATTTCAGGGAGGCCTGGAGAGACTTGCATGAACTGATGCTGAGTGAAATCAGCAGAACCAGGAGAACATTATACACAGCAACAAGACTATACGATGATCAATTTTGATGGACATGGTTCTCTTCAACAATGATGTGATTCAAACCAGTTCCTATTGTTCAATGATGAAGATAGTCATATACATCCAGAGAGAGGCCTGAGGGAACTGAATGTGAACCACAACACAGCTTTTTAATGCTTTCTGTGAATATTTCCATGCATTTTGTTTTCCTTCTTAGGTTGTTTTTTTTTTCCATCTCTCTTTCTAGATCTGATGTTTCTTGTGCAGTAAGATAACTCTATAGATATGTATACATATATTGGATTTGTCATATAATTTATCATATTTAGCATGTATTAGATTGCCTGTCATCTAGGAGTGGGGGGTGGAGGGAAGGGGAGAAAAGCTTGGAACAACAAAAAAAAGTTTTGCAAAGGTCAATGTAGAAAAATCACTCATATGTTTTGTAAATAAAAAGTTTTTAATTAACATATATTGGATCACTTGCCAGCTGGGGGATGGAGTGAAGGAAGGAAGGGAAAATATTAGAACACAGGGTTTTGTAGGGATGAATGTCAAAAATTATCCATGTATATATTTTGAAAACAAAAAGCCATAATTAAAAAAATACCAAAACCTACTCTGTGATATTTTCAGAATCGTGATCCACCAACTCACTTTTAACCAACTCTTTTGATCAAATTAAATTCTTTCATCAATGTTACCAACATTTTATCTTCCTTCCTTCCTTTCTCTCTTTTTTTTCTTTTTCTTTCTTCTCTCTGTCTCTCTCTTTTAAATATTTATTGGTATTATTTTTATTACCATCCTTTTCCAAAGGTATAAATACCTTCTTTCCTGTTAGATAGTCATCCTTTTATAAGAAAAAAATAAAGAAGGAAAAAAAAGGCAATTTTACAAAAACAACACATCCCTGTTGCTGTGTTGTGATGTGCTACATTCATAGACTGTCTTCTCTTCAAATGTTGAAAGAAGTTGTATTTTCTTATTCCTTCTTTTGATATGAACTTATTTGCATCTATTTCTTAATTGCCAATCAAGGGCCTTTTCTAAGTCTCTATATATCTTGACCTGTCTATAAAATTTGATGCTACTTATCATTTACTCTTCCTAATCACTCTTTAGTTAGGGTTTGTTGGTTTTTTTTCTTCTTTTTCCTGACTAACCCACTTCATTCCCCTTGCTGGATCTGTTGCTCTTTGAACTCTATTTGAGCCCTTTTTTACATTTTTTATCTATACTATTTCTTAATTATCTCAATATTTCTTTTTACTATCATTTCTATATAGATGACTCCCATATATTTAAATCTATTTTTATCCCAATATCTAGTCTTATAGTACCAACAATCAATTAAATAATTTCATTTATATATTCTGCAGGTTTCTTTAATTATCTTTTCCCACAAACTAACTTTTCCTACTTTATTATTTTGTGATACACATACCACCACCATATATACAGTCATCTAGATCCTTAATCATTTTATTAACCTTGACTCTCATTGTTTCTTCCTTACTTACATATTAGTATTTAATAAATCTCATCACTTCTACCTACATAGTATCCCTTAAATTCCTACATTTTCTATATTCATAACACCATTCCAGATCAGGCCCTCATTACTTCTCACTAAGATAATTACAATTGCATCCTAATTGATATTACTTCTATTTTCTCTCCTCTCTAAATAATCTTTCACAAAGATTGTGAATTGTTTTCCAAAAAGCATATTGGTTAAGATGCTTGTATAGAACATGAAATAAGATTTATATTTTGGAGATAGCTAGATATAGTGGTCCATGTTTGCACTGACTGAAATGAATAATAAAACAATAGGGCTTCAAAGCAGTGATTCCAATAGAAAGCTCTTTGAGAATCCAAACTCAGGAGATCCCATTGTCTATAGGTAATTGTGGTAGAGAAAAGATTGCCAAAGTGAATGATTAGATAATATAAGAAGCATGTTGAAGACCTAGTTTCAGTGAGATACAGTGGGTCATATATGTTTTAGTTAGGTGACACCAGACAGAGAAGTAGAGCACTTAATAAACGTTTATTGAATAAATGAATAATCTTATAAGACATTTTTGTAGAAAGTGAATAGCAATATCCTGAGCTAATTTACTGTGAACCAATTGATTATAATTATTCAGATCCTCTAATTCAGTCTGTTCCTAAATGATGTGAAAGCAGCTAGATGAAAATAAAAGGAAAAATGTGATTGAACTACTCTTTCATCTATAGCATACCAAATAAGTGGTATTTCACTGATTTACCCTCTCCCATTAGATCAACTAATTGTCCTGCTGTCATAAGGACTTGGCATTAGTAGGGTCTACTTCCCTTGATAGATTGGATCCCAGTTGACAGGATCTCTGCAATCTTCCAATAAATTTTATGCATCTTTGCAAAAGCTAGTATACTGCATTGCAGTGGTATATTGAAATAATGTCAGTGAAAAAGAACTGCATTTAATGTTGTTTTTTTTTTTTAATCCTTCATTGAAAATTGCATTTCCTACCACCTTCCATCTACCCAACCTCTATCTACTATTCCCAGTAATGTACCTAAAGGCATGGCTATATGTAAATTTCTTTGATAATTTTTCATTTTTTTACATGAAGCTGATTCTGGTAGAGGATGATTTCATTTGATGAAAAGAATTGAAGTCTATATGTGTATACATATATGTGTGTGTACATATACATATGTGTATATAGGTATGTTCATGTATTACAAATATGAATTTAACTCCTTCAGACCACAAAATTAAAGCTATTCCTCATATAAGCAAATTTTAAAAAAATGAATATTGTGAGACAATAATGAGAATATGGCTATATTAAATCAAGTTGAATCCAAAAGCATCCGCTAAGCACCTTGACTATGCAAAACATTGTGCTAGTTGTTTAAAATATAAAGAAAAAAAATCTTTCTCCTTGAGGAAATTGCATTGTGTAGGCTTTGAGGCCCAACATGTACAAAGGGAAGCAACATGTAGGAATTTCTGGAAGGTGAGAGTGATAACACATGGATGTAGATGGGTCAGGAAAGACATTATATAGAAAGGTTCACATGACCTACATGTTGAAATCAGCAAGAAATTCCAAAGAGGAAAAGGGATGGTGAGAATACATTTCAAGGAGTATCTTATACAAATTCATGGATATTAGAGTTGGCAAAAAAGTTTTCTAAATAGCTAATAGATCAATTGTATGAAATGCAAGGTATGGAGCAAAGAATAATATGACATAACTAAAAGATTGATGGGAACAGTTGCTGAAGGCCTTTACTTTCACTGTGAGGAGTTTATATTTTGAGAGGAGATAGGAAATTATCAAAGATTTCGAAGTAGGGGAGTGATATTGTCAGACTTGGTAATTTAGGAATAATAATATGCTAGCTATGAGTAGAATGGCTTAAGATTGTTGCTTTTAGAACCTTAAGGTGGATCAAAGTTGGTTATATAGCTATAAGTATTGTTGATCTAGATATGATAACTGAGCTCACTTATTTTAAGAAAATGGAAAAAGAATATAAAGAGAAGAAAAGAAGGTTCAGTCATTTCATATTGTACAATACAAATCTGTGCTTAGTGGGCAAGAAATGGATGGAGAATTCATTGAAGGAAACTATGAAGCTGTGAAAATGTCTGATAGTGGGAGAATCTAGAATGACTTACTACCTATGTAAAGTGAGTGTTTCTTAATTTGTCAAAATAGGGTATTGAACTAGATGAAAGCTTCTTAAACTGTGGATTTTAATCTGAGGGTATTTTATCAGTAAATGTTTGATTTACAAGCCTATTTTATATACCTATATACCCAGGTTCATGTAAAAAATTTCTCAGGTGAAAAAGGATTATGACTGGAAAAAGTTTAAAAAGCCCTGAACTAGATGATCTACAAGCCTCCTCTCGCTCCAGATTTATAAACAAAATACTATGATTCCCCCTAAATAATATCTCCTGTTCCCTTGAAATGATGTTATGTCTCACTCTAACCTCTAGCCTTATTTTTTTAATACTTTCCATGGAATTTTAAAGTGAACTTGAGATATGTATCAAGAATTCGTAAATATATTTTCAAAGTATTTCCCCGCCTTTCCCTTGTTGATCCATTTGCCTCATTTGAAATCTGGAGAAAATAAGGTATAGAAACGTTAAATGGATTGTCTAATGTCACAGAATCAATTAGGTATAGAGACAAACTTTAAATTCAGAGAGTCATGCTGTGTATGACCCAAAGGCACTGAACTTACTTTACTCATCTATGAGGAGCAATTTACAGAAGGTTCTGGATTCACTCCAATTCACCTTTTGAGATAACTTCAAAAATGAATTCTTTCCTGCCTTACCTGTATGATGCCCCTGGGAAAGAATAGAAGCAAGAGAGGAGAAAAGGGAAGGAGATCAACAAAGAAATGACCAGCACAGCTATGCCAATGTATCTCAGAGCAAAATTTGTCACAGCTGTGACTAGGACTAAGGACAGTTTCAATTGGGTGAACTCTATCCTGTCTCTCCCACAGTGAAATCTTCATGCCTGTCATGTTGTGATATGTCACCAAACAAGTCAACTGGAAGAAATTTGTTCCACTACCAATAGAGATTGTCGTTTGAAAATTGATTTGTTAACTAAATATAGTGAATGTGAAATAGCCTTTGAAAAACGGTGCCCTAACCTGGGTGATCAGCTGGAAACTCAAGAGTCTTTCTATTCAGCTGATGGATGGCTAAAAGGCCTTGGAAAATTTGCCTCATCTCACCTGAAGACACTATTCTGGTATTAGAAAGAATAAGGGTATTTAATGCATTAATGTGATTTTAAAACATTTTAAACACTTAGCACACAAGTAATTAGAATGCCAGAAGTAGCTTCGATAGCTCAAATAAGAAAAACACATTTGCTTCAATTATGTCTATACATTTCAGTAGAAAGTGCCCCTCCCTTAATCAGGAATAGAGGAACATATCATGATGATCAACCCAAATATTTGCTTTATTTCATAAAAGTACCTATGAGGAAAAGAAGGGGAAAAAATCTGGAACACAAGGTTTAGCAAAGGTGAATGCTGAAAGTTATCTTTGCATATATTTGGAGGGAAAAAAGCTATTTGAAAAAGGGGGAAAACTTGTAATTTCCTGATACCAGAAACTTTCAGAAAAACAAACAAAGCATCCAATAACACACATCTTTACCAAGGAGTATTAATTCCTGCTCTGCTACTCACAGACTTAGGGAAGTATCTTGGACAATGATAATTTAAGTTACTTACCCATAATCACATAGCCAATATGTGACAGAAATGGAATTGGACATTTTTTTAAATAAAAATGTTTTACATATAAATATAATGTTGAACATTTCAAAACTATCTCATATATATCATTTTATTTATCTTCCCAGGAACTCTGAGAAGTTAGTATGTGCCAACAGATGAGCTGGCTTCTGATGTTACAAATCAGGATTGAAAACAGCAGCTACCCAAAGTGTCAGCAATGTCTCACAGAAACAGAGGCCAAGATTAGCAGGCTGTTCAAGAACAAAGAACCTTGAGGGAAAAGTAGACACCCTTAGCAAAGTCAAAGTGTACCAACCCTTGGAATGCTTCAGAGAATTTCTACTAAAGGAGACCTTCAGGAGAACTCAGCAAAATTTTCTTACTGACAATATGTGTTTACTATGAGCATAACTTCTGTAAGAACTTTACATGTAGAAAGAGAAAGTACTCTTTTTGCTATATTTCTTTATTAAATAAACCTCCTTATAAAAGTTAATTAATGTCAGCTGATATTAGGGAACACCACAGATAGAGACTTATAAAAATAATATTAGAAAACTCCAGCTTCTTAGGATTACTTATAGAACCTTTAATGGAAACATAGTCAGCTATTCATTGGGTTTCTTCCCATTAATGTGAATGGTAGTTGGGAAATGTGACCAGAGAGGCTAATACCCTATATATCCAATAATTTCACCCTATTGTTCTCATATTTAAAATAGAGTAATAATAATGTTACTTAACTGCCTTGTGGTGGTATTCTGAGAATCAAGTGAGAAAAATTTATGTAGAAAATATGTTTTAAATTACAAAATTCCATTAAAAATTCAATTTTATAGATAAAGAAACTGAGGTTCAGATAAAGAATAATAAACTAAGAACTTGAAGGGAACTCAAGACATATGGACTATTGCCATTATTTTACACATTATGAAACTAAGAGTATGGGAAGTTAAATATTATAAGCAAGGTCACTCAAATATGTCAGAAACAGGTCCTAAAATGGAGTCAGTCAAAATTAATGCCAGAATACAGGTTGTTCACCTTCTAATTTTGTGATTTTTTTTCAGTATAACATTTTGATTCTTTTTTTGTAGACTCAGTCCATGTGTATTTGTAAATATGTATAAATTATCTGATATATTCAAAATAGTCTACTAATGCTTTAAAAAAATAAAAACATGTAGCCACAAGGGGGCACTATCATCATTATCAGATTCTTTACATAAAGTGTGACCAAGTGCTGCCATCAAAGCTACTTTCCACCTATGGGCATCATATAATATGAGAAAGCAGTGCCCCTAGACTCCCTAGTGGCAAATAAAGCATTGCGGTTAGATCTGAGACTGATCAGTGGAGGTGTGTATTAAGAGATGAATATACAACACACATACATTTACACGTTTCTATATATATATACATTTATCTATTTACCAATCTATATACATATGTACAGTTTTAAGCAGCTTTTGTAAAGTGGCATTTACTAAGGGAACAATAATGTCTTTAGTACCTCTTCAAGACAGTCTTTTTCTGTAGTGTAGAATGTTCTCTTCTCATTTGAAAGGGCTCCCCTTCATGTCATAATACCTCTTTTTTGTGAGTTCTGATTTTTAGCTTTGCTTAAATCTCAACAGCAAATATCCTTGATTATGAAACAGGGACACAAAGATTTCAAAGATAGTAACTGTACACTTTTTCCTGTTCTTAACTTTTACTTGGAAAGCATTGTATAGGCTTACATGTTGAATATTCAAAACCTTACCAAGTATCAGATACTGAGTACAAACAATAAATGTTTGATTTATTTACTCAGCAGATTTTGAATCAATATAGTTATCTTGCAATTATTTTTCATAGCATCACATAAGATTTGCGTAAAGATGTACAGAAATCCAGATATACAAAACTTATGTGCCAATTTAGTAATTTTGTTTCTAAAAGAATTGAGGCTAACATGGTATGCATTGTTCTTGCTAAATCCTAGCTGACTCAGCGCTCACCACTTCCTTTCCTAAATGTTTTCATCCATTATTTTAGTATGTTTTAAAAAGTTGCCAGAAATTGAAGTCAAACTCACAAGACTATACTTTAAAAAATACTATTTTCCCTTTGGGGACAATGGGGTAACATTTATTTGATTGTAATCTTGCTTTTCATCATGATTTTCCAAAGATTGCCACCAACAACTCAACAAGAGTTTTAATTATTTCTTTTGATGTCCTGGAATGTTCCATCTTGGCTGGGTGAAATGAATTTAAGTCCTTTCCTCCTTAATAGTTTGTTTCTTCTTGTTCATCTACTAATGAATATTTTCTCACAGAAAATGTTCCAATTAGGCAAGCTATAGCAAAGAGTCTATGGAATAATTTTCTGTTTGATAAGGCGATCTCTGGCATGCCTCTTTGAAAGACAGATTTCTCCATAGCCACAGGGCAGTTCAATGGGAGTTTGTGTCAGATAGGGAACACCTGGATGGTAACGCTGGAGATAATTAGTAAGCTGAGTTTAAAGATTTACCATCTGTTCCACAGATTGCAAGCTAAGTATATGTTATTTAAGTATCCTTGAAATATGTTTTCAGGATGTTGAGTTGAATATATGATTTGAGAACATAGCACACAGATTTAAGGACCTAAGTAATGAACAAATAATGCAGACACTGAAAATTATATGTGAACTGGGCAAGTCCTGGGGCAGATGGAAATGCACCATACTGGGAGCATGGAGGATGAAACCAGAAAATATAGCAGATACCTGATTCACTTTAGTATGAATGGGAAACAAACATCCATAATTGCATTTTCATGGATGGAATAGGTTGAGCTTCCTTCATATAGCTTACTTTCCAAAAATGAATAAAATATATCATGAATGAAACAATAAAAAATGAATGAAATAGCTAAGCAACCAAACAGGTAAAGCAACTTGGCCTAAGTATAGTGGCAAACATTATTTTGTGAAATCGTGAACAGGCACACTAAAATTATGACTTAGTAACCATGTCTTCAAGATCTTTCTGTTTCCTGTGATGTACTTCCTCTTCTGTAGTCATGGAGTAAGAACTTCAGGATGTTGGACCTCAGGATGATTGAGATGGAGGCTTGCCCTGGAAGTTCTTATGCTCTAGTTGTTCTGGCTTCACTATTTAAAATCTGTGCATAAAGCCTTGGACAATTCATTATGCTAGAGTCAAGTTGCAGTGTGTCCAACTGTGGCTGATCAGACCAATACAAGCTTGGAATGCTCTACTACAGGTTAGACACAAATAGCTTATATGAGCATTTGGAGTAGCTTCTCTAATTTTGTGCATTTTGCATTTCCTTTGAGCTAATTCAATTCTTCTTTGCTCATAGAACATACCACCATCACTGATGAGGGCACACCATGCTGGGCAGTCCTGTGCCAGTGTCTTCCATGTAATACAATTGATTCTAAATTTATTAAGGACCTTGAAAGTGTCCTTTTATCACTTTTTTCTGACTACCTTGTGTGTGAGTTCTCCATAATTTTTTTTTGCAAGTGAACATTTGGCATTTAAACAATGTGGAAAGCCCAGCAGAGTTGTGCTCTCTCTAGTATAGTTGGAATGCTTAGCAGTTTAGTTCAAGAAAGGATCTCCATGTCTGGTATTTAATCTTGCCAGGTGATCTTCAGAATCTTCCTAAGACAATTCAAATGGAAGTAATTCAGTTTCCTAGCATGGCACTGGTACACTGTCCAGGTTTCACAGGTATACAACAATGAGATCAGCACAATGGCTCTGTAGATCTACAGTGTGGTAGTTAGTCTAATACCTTTCCTCTCTTATACTTTCCTTCAGAACTTCCCAAACACTGAACTAGTTCTGGTAATGTGTTTGTCAATCTTATTATCAATGTGAACATCCCTGAAAAATATACTGCCAAAGTAAGAGAATTTATCCACAGCATTCAAAACTTCACCATTTGGTTTAACTACTAGTTCCATATATGTATGATGTGGTTCTGGCTCATAGAGGACCTGTGTTTTCTTGGTGCTAATTGTTAGGCCAAAATTAGAATAGTAGCAGAAAATTGATCCAAATTTAGTTGCATCTCAGCTTCAGAGGTGAGGAGCACATATAATTAGATTTGCAAATCACTTTGCAAAATTTAAAACAATGGAAAATATATAATAGTAGTAATAGTAGTAGTAGTAGGTCTAGTAAGTCTAGTATGTCTAGTATTACCCATTGTTCTACTTCATAGATATGAGTTCCCAAGCACTAAGCATTGCTGTTCAACAATGACATTTCCTCTGAATATTAATCTGTTTTCCTCTTCAGAATAAAGTTTGGAGACTTGAAGACCTGTTGAAAAGTCTATCAAAAGCCAAGGTTAAGGACCTTTCAAACTTCCTTTCCTTATTTATTACTTTTAATTGGATTTCTTTTTTTTATAGAAACAAACTTCTTCCATTACATTCTAGACCATTCAAGTTTTAACTTTGGATTCTGCTGATTTGTAAGGCCTTGAGTATGAAACAGGGACACAAAGAATTTCAAAGATAGTAACTGTATACTTATTCCTATTCTTAACTTTTACTTGAAAAGCATTTTATAATCAGATATAGATAAGGAAAAGCCAATTCCAGTTTATCATTAAGAGCAAAGATTAATACCTATTTTTTTTTTTTTTGCTGAGGTAATTGGGGTTAAGTGACTTGCCCAGGGTCACACAGCTAGGACATGTTAAGTGCCTGAGACGATTTGAACTCAGGTCCTCCTGAATTCAGGGCTGGTGCCCTATACACTACACCACCTAGCTGCCCCAATACCTATTTTTTATTTATATATCCCTTCAAGCTTTGCACCCTTCAATTAGCTTAAATATTGCAATATTTGAATAAATAAATATTCCAGTTCTTTCATCAATCATCTATTTATGTTACATTGTAGTCTTTCTTTTCTTTTTTTTTCTTTTAAACATTGTTTGGGGGGAAAATATTTAGCAAGAAACTAATTGACTGTGATACCTGCCTATATACATTCAAATAGAAACATACACATATATACACAAGTACAAAATATGAACTTCAATCCATAAATGCACAAAATACAGCATGGCATATTAGATAAAAGCCAGGGATTTAAAATAAAGAATTGGATTCAAGTCTCAAGTTTGAAACAGGTTAATTATGTTACTGTAGACAAGTGGCTTTAATACTCAGGACAATCAGGCAAATCTTTAAGATTGTAAAACATAGAAGAATTGTAGTTTTCCATTAATGGCAGGAAATTTAGCAGGGAAAGTTCCCTCCAATGATGAAATATTGGGGAGGAGGGAAATCTAGTTAGCTAGCTATCTGATTAAATCAACTCAATTCAAGGCAATATATACAAATCCACACACATAATGAAATAAAGAGGGCAGTGAAATGAACTTTCAGTATAATAATAACCCTATGTGACATATATGTACAGAATTAAAGTGAGTTCTCTCTGTGAGAATATATGGGCCTGTGAAAAGTGATGTCATTCTCCTCTTCCCCTTTTCAAAAATACAGGTATGATTTTACTTTTGAGCTTTGGCTTTCAGTTCTGGGTCTTCCGGTTTTTGGTGGCTTGCTGGGAGTAGGACAAACAACCTGGTTTTCCTATTGCCTGGGTTTCCACCTTTTGGCAATTTACCCTTCTGTAGTAGGAGTAGAAGCTCCATCACTGGTCTGCTCTGCTAGTGTCCTGAGTCTGAATTAAAAGGGTCTCAGTTGTTGATCTGTGCTTTGTTTGGGCCCCTTTCCCTGGATTTCCTGGAGACCATCTGCACTGGGCTGCATTCCTGTGTCATCCCTGAAGACTGACCTTTCCTGAAGTCCTTCCAAGTGATCTTAAGCTGAAAAGTTTCCATTCTATCTCTTTGTAGGTTCTCTTGCTCCAGAATCTATTCAGAGGTTTGGTTTCAAGTTGTTTTCAAGGGGAACTGGGGAGAGTTCAAACAATTTTCTGATTTCTTTTCACTATCTGGTCTCTGTCCCATCTCTGTATATATCTTTTTAAAAGTTTGACCAGAGCTGAGTTTATCCATTCTTGATGGAGGCTCCTTCATATGAAGAATATACATAGATACATAGAAATAGAGAGAGATAGATGTGTGTACTTATATCTATATAAATTTCGATGTATCTATATCTATATTTATATCTATATATTTAAAATATTTTTTGTGCTTAACTGGTCTCTTGCTTCTCCTAGTTTTGAAGGAAATTGATATTTTTTGTTAAACTAGACTGGTCCATGGTACAGGAGAAATGTTAGCAATCTTCTGTCTAAAAGCACAATAGGTTCTATTAGGGACTATTAAATGGACACAGAGCTTTCTTGCAGTGTAGTATACTAATGAACTCTTTTTTTGTATGTTTCTCTTTTCTTTATTTATTTAAAACTTAAATGAAAAAAAAGAAAATTTTGATTATGTAAAGAGCAGAATATAGGAGAGAATTCAAAATACAAAACAACAGATTTCCATTTCAAGAAAGCCTATATAATAAATATTACACATTGTGTTCAGAGCTGACCATCTGACCATCTTTAGTTTGCTTTCTTATAGCTTTTCTTTTGTTCTCTGCAGTGTACTTTTTATTTTATTCTCTTTTCCTCTTTCCTCCCCTAAAAACAAGAAGGGTATACTTATATATGCTTATATACACACATTCATTTATAAGCATACATTCATACACAGAAAGTATATTGTATATACACATATGTATACAAACACATGCATAGATACCTATACACATAATCACATACATATATACACATATATATTCAAATACATCTATTTATGACTATACTATACTTCTTTGTCCTGTTTCTCTGAAAGTGGATAATATCTTCATTCATAAGTTCGTCTTCCCATATTTTTCTAAATCTACCAGCTTATCATTTCCTATAACACAGAATTAATCCAAACTTATACTAATTATTTTAAATAGTCTAAAATAATATTGATTTATATGGCTGAAATATAGTATAAATACCCACAGCCAGCAGTGTCCCTGTCCCATTCCCCCTGAACTCACCAAAAGTTTGCTGGTTCCTTTTCTCCCAGGAGCATACAGTGAGCCTAGGATTCTTTATTAGTAGAAGTCCCACAATCTTCCCTAATTCAGATACTCAATTTCCCAAGATGTCCATAGGATTAAAATTCCTGTGGTTCGTATGAGGTTATCTTTCAACCCAGCTAGCCCCAACTTTTCTTTATTTTTATTGCTTTAAATTACCCCGAGGAATTTTTTGTCTTGTTGTGTGGGGAAGATCTAGAAAGCTTGGAATTTTCTGAACTCTTCTGCCATCCTCCTCCCAATTAAATCTTGATTGTTATTCTACAAGTGAATTTTGTTTAGATAGCAATTTGTAGTGAAATAAGGAAGCATAACTATATACTAGGTGTATAAACATATAACTATATTTGTAAGTAAAAAAAATATGTGTAGTCAGTGTAAATAAGCAATCATGTTTTTTTTTTCCTATGTGGTTCCTTTTTCCCCCTCTCCTTTTTAAAAACAACCCAGTATCATTTTTGATCATCAAAGGTTCACATAATAAAAACCTAAGAAGCATCCATGACCACAGACATTATGGGTCAATAGATGTGTTAATCATTTGAAAGATCTTCTTTCCTGCCTTGTATCAGTGGATAACTGAAAATATCTCATCAAAATTCCCAAAACATAGATTTGAGGAAAGGAAAAACAGAAAATACATTGTCTACTTATTACTAAATGCTAGAAATGAATGCAAGATTAAGAAGTGAAAAAAAAGTTAGTGATGCAACATAACATTTTCATGTTCTCTATTGAGGCTTGCTTGCATTGTATTTCCGTTATCGAATTATTCTTTCTTGTAGATATGATTTCTCCTGCACAAAAAAATGATGCAATAACTATACATATATTTGATTTCTTAAGTATTCTAACATAAT
This sequence comes from Myrmecobius fasciatus, assembly GCA_023553655.1. Lineage (NCBI taxonomy): Eukaryota > Metazoa > Chordata > Mammalia > Dasyuromorphia > Myrmecobiidae > Myrmecobius > Myrmecobius fasciatus. The sequence goes on from JAJPUD010008708.1 coordinate 41,334, forward strand.
TATCATGTAGTGGATATCCTGCCACCTAGGGTAGGGGTGGGGAGTAGGGGGGAAAAATTTGTAACAGAAAGCTTTGTAAGGGTTAATGTTTATGAATTATCCATACATATGTTTTGCAAATAAAAAGTACTAATAAAAAAATAAATAAATAAATTTTAAAAAAAGTTAGTGATGTCCAGAAGCTATTGGAAGGTAATACCTCTTTTATATAAAGAGTTTTCATTCTTAGATTGCTGATTTCTATGTGGCCCTGCCTCCTTATTGTTGACACTTACTTTGATGTTATAAATAGTTGGATCATGACAGAGAATCCATTGCCTGGCAAAACTTGCTCCCAAATAGAAGTGTCTAGAGGTCAGATCAGCACCTGCTATGTGGAGCTTAGTTGTCAGACCAAGTATCAACCAATTACACATTAAAAAATCTCATTTCAACAAAATTACTTCAGATAATATATTTTGAGTATGATGTAGTTTGTTGTTGTCTTACCCCCTCTTCCCCCCAGACACAATCATTTATTCAGAAAGCATCCTTTGCTAAATGGTAAGGTAAATTCACAGAAGAGCCCAGTCATCTTTCCTGCTCCTGTTGCAGTCAAGCACACCCAGAAATTCTCCAAATGAAGAACTGATTAATAACCAGTTGCTTTACCTCTTTCCCAAATCTGCCTGAGTGTTGGCCCAAACTTAAATTTAGTTTTCCTAAATGAATTTGAGGACCTCAATCTAAAAACTCAAAAGTCAACAAAGTAGGTGATTATTTTCTGTTTTCCATCTCCAAGTAGTTTAGGCAATGTGGAAATACAAAAATCAGAAGCACATAAAATTCAATTTGGAAATTAAAAAAGTGTTTCCTAGGTGGCCTGATCTAGTAAAATGGATTTTGAGGAATATAACTTTGTTTTCTGGACTTGATTAGGCACAGGTACAGAATCTTTTTTTATTAAAATTTTTTATTTGCAAAACTTATGTATGGGTAATTCTTCAAAATTAACCCTTACAAAGCTTTCTGTTACAAATTTTCCCACCCTACTCCCCACCCCTCCCCTAGATGGCAGGATATCCACTACATGTTAATTATGTTAAAATTCTTGACAAATCAAATATATGTATACATATTTTCACACATTTTTGTGTAAGAAAAAAATCATATTTACAAGAAAGAAAAAATCAGAGAAAGGAAACACAATGAAAGCAAACATCAATAAAGACCATAAAAATGTTACGTTGTAGTCCACATTTCATATCCCTCTCTCTGGATGTATATGGCTTTCTTCACTGAACAATTGGAAATGGTTTGAAACATTTCATTGTTGAAGAGAGCCATGTCCTTCAGAATTGATCATCATATAGTGTTGTTGTTGCCTTATACATTGATCTCCTGGTTCTGCTCATTTCGCTCAGCATCAGTTCATGCAAGTCTCTCCAGGCCTCTCTGAAATCATCCTTCTGGCTGTTTCTCACAGAACAATAATATTCCATAACATTCATATACCATAATTTGTTCAGCCGTTCTCCAATTGATGGGCACCCATTCAGTTTTCAGTTTCTAGCCACTACAAAAAGGGCTGCCACAAACATTCATGCACATGTGGGGCCCTTTCCTTACTTTATGATTTCTTGGGATATAAGCCCAATAGAAATGCTGCTGGGTCAAAGGGTATGCACAATTTGATAACTTTTTGATCATAGTTCCAAATTGCTCTCCAGAATGGCTGGATCCGTTCACAGTTCCACCAACAGTGTCCCAACCTTCTCACATCCCCTCCAACATTCGTCATTATCTTTTCCTGTCATTTTAGCCAATCTGACAGGTGTGTAGTGAGGTATAGTATCTTTTAACAGTGTCTATAATATAGTTAGGTCAGAGCAAGAGGGGGAGAAAATCTCATGAAGCTTCACTCCCTGCCTAAGTTTATGATTTCTGAAGTAAATATCAAAATTCTTAATAAATAGAACAATATTATCTGATAAGTGCCTCTTGAAAGTTAAAGTTTGTTCTACACACACACATACACACACATACATTATATATGTATATATGTATTAACACACATATATAAATATATATATATATATATATATATATAAACCTTATACAACATCAGTCACCTAGAAAAGTAAAGATTATTTTATTAGCAAGAAGAGAAGTACCCTGCAAATGTACTAGCAGAACTAATCTTTATCATACCAAGTTTTAGAGAAATGAAAATTAGTTCTCTATGGGAGAAATTTTAGGATGTTAGATACTATGCCATCCTAACTCTGGAGCCATGGAAAAATCTACCTATAAATCTTTGACCTAAAGTTGATATCATTCCCAGAGCATACTTAGAAATAATGAAGCACTATGATAAAATCATAAAAATGTTAGAGCTATGAGGGACCTTAGAGATCATCTCTAATCCAATCACCTATTAATAAGAAGAAAAATACCTGCCAAGTTTCAGTGAAGTATTAACATTCATCTGCTCAAGAGGGAAAAATGTATTTTTAGATGCTGCAATTAACAAGCAGAGACTGAGAATCCCTGGAAATAAGTAGGCTGGACTGCTGTGAACTGCATGCATTTACTCTGAGGCCAGATGTGTGAAAAAGAGAGGAGCAAAGAAGTTAGAACCAATGTCATTAAAACAACTTTTCTCAGGCTTCTTTTCTTAGTAAAATGCTGCTGCCATCTTCTTCTGATTGGTGGATTGTCTCCTATTTTTTACTGGCATCGTAGTCTTAGCAATAATGCATTCCTTTTTTATGCAAATTATGTCAATAATCACATGAATGATACCAAAATAAAGTAACATTTCATCAAGTCACCAAACTCCTTTTTCAACAACTCTATCAGCATATCAAAAAAGTAGCTTCCAAAATATTCCTACTTTTTTTTTCTGTACTACAACATATTCTCCAAATTAGGAAAAGCTTAGGTCATCTCTTGGAAGTCATTTTTTTAATGTTGTTTTATTCTTAAACTCTACATTCCATATTACATATCTCATTGATCATCATGAACTATGGAATATCTTTCTGCCCTCTATTAACCTAGAAAATGGCAAATAGGAGCACTGTGTATTCCCACTAATTGGAGGTCTTAGAGATCTTCAAGCAAAGGCTAGAAGATTTATCTTCAGGTGCATTGTAGATGGCATTCTATAAAAAAATTGGGTTTGAGAAAATGGCATCTGAGATACCTTCTGACTATGAAATTTTGAGACTTTATCTTGAAGATTAGCATGTGAAAACATGAATTAGCAGTTTGGAAATGGATCAGAAGTTCAGATATCTCAGTTTTATTCAATTATCAAGTAGATTCTCTTATATTTAGTAGACTTTTAGATATTTAATGTTTTAATGTTCAAATCTTTAAGGAACCTCAAATATCTAAGCCCTTTCCCAATCACTGACTGACTGACATAAGTAATGGAAACATATTTAGAACTTCCTTTGAACTCTCATAGGCTATATCAAGACACGTTACATTTTGCTTAACAGTAGTTTCTTATGCCTCACTGAGGAATTATACCCAATTATTAACAACTTTCCTTATATCTGTACAGAAACATTAAGGGGCAGAATTTATTTTTTTCTTCTTATGCTATAAAACCCTAAGTTCACTACCCTAATGAAACGGCATTAGACAATTCAATGGCAATCATTTAACATTTTCTACATTTATTTATTTGTTTATTTGAAACAAATACAGAATAGGAAAAAAATATTGCCATGTGCACAGCAGAAAATTACAGAGAATATATAAATGTAAGTATAAACCCTTAAATTTCCATTTCTAACACAATCCAACTTCAACATTTAACACTTAATAGCAATGGGACCCTGATCAAGTCACTTAACCCCAATTGCCTCAACAAAAATAAATTAATTAAATTAAATTAAATCCTGAAGCCTGCCAATTCATTATCCTTTCTTTTTTTTTGGGGGGGGGGGCCCCGGGGGGGCGGTTCAAGATTTTGCTTCACTTTGCTGGCTATGATATTTTTGGTCCAGACCCAGTTCTTTTACTTTTCCAAGTTCTGTGGTCTTTCAATATAGCCATTGCTAGGTCTTATGTGATTCAGTTTGTGGTTTTACCATATTTGAATTATTTTTTGTTGTTTGTTTGTTTGTTTCCTTATTGTTCCCAATACTTTTTCTTTGAAGAAGGAATTTCAGAATTTGGTTATGATATTCCTGTATGTTTTCTTCATCAAATCTCTTTCAGGTAGTGTTTGGTAAATCCTTTCTTCCTGTCTCTACTTTTCCCTCCCTCTTATTCTAACACTTTAAGACAATTTCCTTTAATTATTTTTGTTTAATTTTAATCAATTGTTTTATTGTGGCTTTCAGCTAGATTGATTATTCTTTTGGTTTCTCTTCATGATCTGTTCTCTATATCACTTCTTTTTCCTGTGAGATGTTTCACATTCTTTTCTATTTTTTCATTTTTTCTATTTTGTTTTCTTATTTTTTGGTTTTGTATAACTTCCCTGGGATTCCCTTGCTCAATTTTGATTTTCAAGAAGTCATTTTCTTTCTTTATATTCTGGATCTCCTTTTCCAGTTAGTTGATTTTCTTTTCATAATCTTGTTTTTCTTGAATTGTTCTTGTTAAAAACAAATAAACTAACAAAATCCTCAGTCTCCTCATTTTAATTTTAAAGTCTGTTGAGTTCTTCTATGGATTATTTTTGGACAGGTGACCATTAGACATCACTCATAAGAGTAGGAGAGCCTTTTGTTGCTTTAATATCTTTTTCTGAATATGAACTCCAGTCTTCTCTATTCCCATAACTTTCTACATCTGGGTTTTTGTTGTTGTTGTTGTTGTTATTGTTCTTTCCTTTCTTCATTTTCTTCATAACAACTTGTTAGTGTGATCACCGCTAGTCCTAGAGTGTGGAGAGTGAAGCATCTCACCTTATATCCATCTTTAGTTCTCCCCTCTGGCCTAGAATTGAAATTAAGAATTCTGCTTTCTTGTAAGAGCCCACAACCAGAAGCCATTTCTGTCGCACTGATTCCAACTCACTGCTTCTAAGCTCACCAGACATAAGGTAGTTTCTTCTCACTTAAGTCTGCATCTGAGCAGCAAAACTAGGCCTTTTCAACAAGAGTCCCCTTGATCTTCCAGACTTAAATGCCCAACTCCTCACACTGTTTGGGAGATAAAACTTGCTGTGGCTGGGGCTGAGGGTACTTCTCAACCCAGCTAGTCCCATGGCTTGTTGTTTGCTGGTTCAAAGGAACTAGCTTGAAGGTGTATACATTTCACATGAGCCAAACTTCAATTTAGGGTTTTTCTTTGGGTCTTCTAAGATTGTCCCAGGAGGACCATTCTTTTGTCTCAATTCCTATTTGTTGTTATGGCTTTATGTTCACTCTGAAGTGCCATTTTGTTTTATAAGGGGGGAAATCTGGAGAGCTTGGAATTTTCTGACCTACTCCATCAACTTCCCAGAACCCTCCAGGAAAAATACATTAGAAAGTCTTTTGTGGGGCAGCTAGGTGGCTCAGTAGATAGAACACCAGCCCTGAAGTCAGGAAGACCTGAGTTCAAATCTGGCCTCAGACACTTAACACTTCCTAGCTGCGTGACCCTGGGCAAGTTACTTAACCCCAATTGCCTCAGCAAAAAAAGCAAATAAAAAAAAAGAAGTCTTTTGTAATTACCCAAATGCCTCAGAACTCTATGATTCCACTTTTATATGTGTGGTTCAAGTGTTTTTCCATCATGTCTAATTCCTCATGACTGTATTTTGGGTTTTCTTGGCAAAAATATTTGAATAGTTTGCCATTTCTTTCTCAAGTTCATTTTACAGATTAAGGAACTAAGAGAAGCATGATTAAATGGCTTGCCCAGAGTCACAGAGCTAGTAAGTGTTGGGGACCAGATTCACATACATGAAGAGATTCCACTTCAACATTCTATCCACTTTGTTATTTAGCTACTCATGATTCCACTTGTAAACACCATGAAGAAAAAGACAACCATCAATATTATTTCTACTTATCACCATTAGAAAATTTTAGAGTATAAACACCATACTAAATGTACTTGTGTTAAATATGCAGTCCTTGTTCCTATGTACATAGGAATGTGTACCCATATATACACTCACACAAATACAAGTTCATCAAACAAAATTATAATAACTGACAATTTTCAGAAATTATTCAGAGCATCTGGGCAATTTATATTTCTTTCAATCCATCATTAATATTAAGAAAATGAAAACAGAATAATAATCATTAACACTCAGGGCATGCTATATGAAGGAAACATTTGGCATTTTGATTTAGTTTTGTCTTTTCAATTGGATACTTGATATCATTCAAAGTATTTATAGCCAATACCTGGATATTTCAGGGAGGTTTACATCTCTAAAAATGTTTCAATTGTTTAAAAAAAATCAAAGATTGAAAATTTATCTACTTAAGCAAAGACAATACTAAATCAGGTAAAAAAAAAAGTTTGTACCATCATGCACTGAATTTAGAGGCTGTTCAAGTCATCTAGAGACTGATGTGAACATTTATATGCCTTCAGCATTGTAGAAATAAGAAAGCTGAGCATCTAGTAAGTCTCTCTGGGAGACCTGGGTGAGTTTCTTTCCTGCCCATTAAGCACTTTTTTCTGTCCTCTCCACACACACCCTACACAGTGATCTCTGAGCTCCATTCCCAACATGTCTATTTCTTAATACATTCTTTCTCTCTCTACCTCATCCTTCATCCCTACATATCCTTTTAGAAATGACCTCCTATAGATAGGTGTTCCTGGGTTTTTATTTCCTTAGAAGGTGGAATCCTACTTCCAGTACCCCAAGCTTTTTTCCCCTCCTTTCTACACAGATAATTATAAAACATTTAGGACAGTGCCTGAACCCTAATTAAGTACTATATAAATATTAGCTGTTATTATTCACTTCATTCCTTGATAAAATAGCCAAGGACCTCCTTCTCTCTCCCTCACTTTCACCTGAAGTTACTATTTATGTCATTTACTTTCCCACAATTTGTAGTATTTGCTCAGGACACTAATGTTTCTAATCGAGGCCCTACAATTGATCCAAGCATATCACTTTATTGCTTATGTTCTTTGCATTCTAGTTAGTGATTTCTATTTCACTTGCTAAGCATCATGACTGTCACATTAATGCTAATATCACTTATTTCCAATAGACTTTCATTTTCATTTGCTTTCTACCTTTCTTTTTGTTTGTGACTAAGCACATCTTCCAAAATTTTCTGCTTTTATGCAAAAATACTCTGTCCTTTTACTAGCTAAAATAGTTATGGTAAATTATATAGTATATAACATATGTGATTCATAATGTTTTAAATACATTTGTGTATGTATATATGTAAACATATAGTTGCAGTAGGATCTATATTCTCAAAAAGCACAAATGACATCATGCGGGTGATGGATTGACTTTCACTTGAATTGGATATGAGTAGAATAGAACTGCACAGGACCGACAAGCTGTTCTCCATCTTACACACATGAACATATTCCATATTTGAAGGATGGATATTTTTTAAAGGAATGAACCATGGGGCAGCTAGGTGGTGTAGTGGATAGAGCACCAGCCCTGAAATCAGAAAGACCTGAGTTCAAATCTGTACAGACACAACACTTCTTAGCTGTGTGACCTTAGACAAGTTACTTAACCCCAATTGCCTCAGGAAAAAAAAAAAGGCATGAACCATAGTACAAGGTAGCATGAACTGTTAGCAGTTATAAATAATGTTAGTGCAGAAGTATATTTAGAAGTCTACAAAATCACTAGGGATAATTAGATTAGGCATCTAATAAAAGCAAAGGCAACCCCAGATAGGAGAAGCTGTGCAGTACACATGAGAATTAACATTAACTATGAATCTATTAACTGAAACACGTAGTTTCAATTATTCTTATAGAAAATTGGAAAGAAAAATATATGCATATATAAAACCATAAAACATTCCTATAATTATTATTGTTCATAGTCATATAATGCACAAGGTTTGAATGTGTTGGATAATAAACATTTTATCATTTGTTTCTCACAACCTTGTGAATTAGGTTATTCTTAAAGAAACCATTCCCCTATTAATATTAATATTAAGCACATTCTATTATAGTCAAATTCAAATTCATATGTTATTTATATAATTGTATTAAACATATTAACAAAAATAAATTTCTACCTAATTATTCTGAATAAAAATGATTTTATGATATATTGTATTCATCCAAAGCATCAATGTTCTTATGTTTCAACAATTCATCTCTTATTATCTGTAGATCTTAGCTAGTACAAAAGAAAAGTCATAACAAATATTGCCAAATAATTCTATAATTAGAAAAACTTCTTAGAGAAGAGGGAGACAGGAAGATCTCTATCTAGTGCACATCAAAACTGACACTAACCGTAAAATAATTACTAAAGAATATAATCAGAATTAGTTTTACAGAAATACATATACCTATACAGCTGTACTAAATTGGAAAAACAAAGAACAGGTCCATAGATATGAAAACAGCTTGGTATTTATTCTTGGGAGAATATGTAGGGTGTGGACAAGCAAAACTTATAAAAGGTAAAAAACTGGGAAGATGGAGAGAAACATAAAATAGCTCTTCAAGAACAGAAAATCCTGTGTATTTCATTGCTTCTAATTAGTATATTCACAGACGCTATTAAGTACGTTAGTTTTCTTTTTGGTTGTGAAAAGTCTACCTGGACATTCATAAGAATTGTCATAGTAAATTGAGATATGAGGTAAATTTTGCCTGCCAATCATGAAAATCTAAATAAGCCTTATCTGCTTATAATTTATGAAATCATTTTAATACATACTTCCTATTTTATTTAAAGAAACAGTCAGAAACAATTAGCTTCCCCATGGTAGTGTAGGAGATATGTTTGTCATATTGTTTTAGTCAAAGTGATCTCCTATACTTTGACCAAAGCATCATGACAAACAGATATCATTTGGGATAATTTTTACATAATTTAATCCAAGTATGTATTGTTGACTAGTAGCTAGTTTGGAGAGCTAGATGGTATAGTCATTAGAGTGAATGGCTCAAAGTCAGAAAAACTCTTTTCCCTGAATTCAAGATTGACCTAAGACACTTACTAAATGTGTGATTCTGGATCACTTAATCCTATTTGTTTTAACAGTTCCCTTATCTGTAAAATGAACTGGCCATGGTAAAGGCAAACCACTCCATTGTTTTTGCCAAGAAAACCTCAAATTGAGTGATAAAGAATTGCATACAAATAAAATGACTGGAAAAGTAGTTAATTTACAGAAAAATCATAATAATTGTCTCCTTTAAAAAAGCCATCATTACCAAGGCCTGGGATGAAGGGGGAAAAGGAGAATATATTTATTCCTTTAACCCCTGGTTTCTGGCAGTATAGAGAACATGATTAATATATTTTATCATAGATGTTTTCTCCTCTCACTAAGACACATGTTGTATATTCCCCATTAAAATGATATTTCTCTAAGCTTCTTGCCTTTACCACTGAGATACCTATAAAGAGAGCCTATGGTTAAAACACCACTTTTTGAGGTCAATTTTAATTAGTTTTAGTACATAAACTATTGATTATACACAGCTATTCCAATTTTTATGCCTCTGTAAAACCAAATCATGTACTCTAGATTATTAAGTCTCTAACATCTTATGATATATTTGTGACTATTATGAATTGTATGCTTTTGTCCATATCACAGATTGGACATTGCCTCTCTCCAAACCTCTCAATAAAAACCTTCAATTTCTGAGACATTCATTGACCTCATCTGGCTTACAACATATTAAATCTCATTATTTGATGTCTGGTATTTTTCTATGGAAGATTCTTGCAAAGCAATTAGCTTTACCATGTTCTTTATGATACAAGAATTACCAGAACTTACAGCCCCCTCAAATCCATTCACTGTTGAGAAAAAAAAAAAAGATATTTCTAATGGATCTGTGTCTGCATTTGCAAGGTATCAATAAACTGAAAAGACAGGATAAATATATACTTCTTCATGGGAATTTTTTTCTTTATCTGTTTTTTAACAGTTTCCATTCATAGAAAATACACTAAAGTTGCTCATTTCTTTTTTTGGTGAGTAGGGAAAAAATTTAAATAATAATTTTTTAAAAACTTCTTAGTTATGTTTCTGTCCTATCCTTATTTTAACTAGTTTTCATCTTGCATTACTTTACTTTTCACAAAAAAATACAGTGAAATTGTTCATTTCTTTTCTGGTGATTAGGGGATTTTTTTAAATTAATAATTACAAAAACATCTTTACTTAGTTATGTTTCTGTTCTAACTTTATTTTAACTAGCTTTCTTCTTGCATTGCTTTACTTGTCTTTGTGGAAAAAACATTACTGTTTGTAATATTTTTTTCATTCTTTTTAAGCATTTTTTATTAAGGCTTTTTATTTGTATAACATATGTATGGGTAGTTCCCCAGCATTGATCTTTACAAAGCTTTCCATTACAAAATTTACCCCCAATCCCCTCCCCTCCCCTAGATGGCAGGAAGTCCACTACATGTTAATAATGTAATAATAGTTGACAAGTTGTGCAAGAAAAATCCTATCTACAAGAAAAAAAGAAAATCAGAGAAAGGCAACACAATGCAAGCAAACCTCAATAGAGAGCATGTTGTGGTCCATATTTCATATCCCTCTCTCTGGGTGTATATGGTCTTCTTCAGTGAACAACTGGAACCGGTTTGAGACAATTCTTTGTTGCAGAGAGCCATGTCCATCAGAATTGATCATCATGTAATATTGTTGTTGCTGTGTATAATGATCTCCTGGTTCTGCTTGTTTCACTCAGCATCAGTTCATGCAAGTCTCTCCAGGCCTCTCTGAAATCGTCCTGCTGGTCGTTTCTTACAGAGCAATAATATTCCACAACGTTCATGTACCATAATTTATTCAGCCACTCTCCAATTGATGGGCATCCCTTCAGTTTACAGTTTCTAGCCACTACACAAAGGGCATTTATAAAAGAATTTATATTCTATGTCAGTGTTATTTATGATCACTTTCTCTCTTCTTTTAAGAAAGAATTCAAAGACCCATGGCTGCCACCTTGACAGTCTCCTCAGTCCCCACTTTTGCCAAGTTGCCAGTGGAGTCACCAGGGTCTGTGGATGAGCTGCTTTCCAAGACCAAAGGCTCTCGCCGAGGAGCAGCTGGAAAGTAACAAACTGAGAGAACTTGTCCCAGACTTTGTGGTCTGATAGAGATGTTCCCTGAAACACTTTGGACTGTTACTAGAGTTGCCTTTGATCTCACCATCACTGTGACCCAGAAAATGTATAGGTTCTTCAGTTTAGCTTTTTTGGATCAGGACAACCTGAAGTCAGCAGGATTGTGCTCCTGACCATTTCTTGAGAATCATGGTAGAGAGGTTGGAATCAGACTCAGGCCATCAAAGTTGGGCTTGATAAAAGTCACTGGAAATCTGTATGTTCTGAAGCTTGGGTAGAGGAAGGGGAAGAGTGAAGAATGAAGAAGTCCTGATTTTTTCGTGGGGTGCTGGCTGTTTTTGTTTGTCCTGTAAAGCAATGTGTATATTAGAAAATCAGCATTAACACTTTGCATCAAGTATTAGAAATTATTCCATCTACAAGAAAGAAAGAAAAAAGAAAGGAAGGAAGGAAGGAAGGAATTAAGGAAGGAAAAATTCAGGTGTTTGCTGACAGATTTTTAGGTTCTTTGGGGTATAGTTATAAGAAGTAAAACTAAATTTAAAAAAACAATACAAATTATATATGTGATTAGCAAGTCCTGATTGGTCCTAAAAAGTCTGTTTCACTTGGGCTATCTTAAAAAAATATTTGTTATTTAGTCAGGAAGAACTATTCATTCTCTTGGCTTTACAAAAGTACAAAGATGAATTGTCATTGGATATAACCCAACAAAACATCTATTTCCATAAAGGGTTTAAGTGAACTCTGCTCATGTTGGACATTTCACACATTGGGAACTTTTTCTTACTTTAATTTCTAGTCCACCTTGAGAGCTATATCTAGTCAGAAGAATTCATAGGAAACAACCAATTATACATCATCTTTAGCAAGAAATCAGAACATGTAGCCAATAAGAAGGTATTAGAATACAAACCTCACTCCACAGAAAGTGCCCCAATTCAGCAGATCAAGTCAGGAGTTAAGGGAAGAGAGATCTCCTTGATAGCTTCAATAATTAGCTAATATTTTGCTGAGATAAGATCAAAATGAAAATGGAAGCTGGACCAAAACCCGCTAATAAGCTGCTAAAACTTTTTTTTTTTTACCAAATATTTGTACCCATGAAAAATAATAGAGCCACTACACTTAAATACTTAAACTGATTTAAGTTGAGCAAATAATGAACTTAGAAATGCTAGAAAAGAGAACATGTACTATGCTAAACATTTAGCAAATAATGTCTTATTTGATTCTGATAACAATCCTGAGAGATATTGTTATTTCTATTTTAGAGATTAGGAAACTGGTTAAGTAATTTGGCCTTCATCACACAGCTAGTAAGTGTCTGAGCTTGGATTTGAATTCAACTGGTGCTCACTATAGGCCTAGCACTGCACCAATTGCATCACATATCCACTTGAATATAGTAGCATTAGAGCTAAATAAATAAGCAAATCAAAAAACTCCAGAAAACCTTCAAGGACCTCTAATTTTAAGGGATGTGGATACTTCTGTTATTGATTTCAGATTATTTCTTTTGGTATTTAATTTCAAAATGAATAAAACAATTTTTAAAAATGAATTAAAATTTTAAAAATCTCTCCAAGGCTTAATAGATCATCAATCAATCAATCAACAAGTTCCTTTGTGGCGGTTATTTGCTGGCATTATAATAAGTGATGATATACACACAAAAGCCAAGCAGTCTCTGATCTTAAGGAGTTTATGTTTTACCAAGGGAAATAGGAATTACACTTTTAAAGAAAAATGTATACCTGCATGCATATATATATATATATACACGTATACATATATTTATATGTGTGTGCACATAAATACATATTTATAAGTGTATAGTTGTGTTTAAGAATAGTGTTTAATCATGTGTGATACATATACATACAAAAATAAGTACAATGATTTCGTTGGAAGGAAATACAAGTTGCAAAGCAAGTCTGACTTCATGGAGAGGTGAAATATTAAGTCAACTTTGAAATAATTGGGCATTTTGAGAAGCAGATGTGAAGAGAGAGTCAATTTCATGTATCAGGGATGGTTTGTACAAAGACAAAGATACAGAAGTTAGGGTGTCATGTATAAAAGGGAACCATAAGCTAGGATGCAGAGTGAATACCTAATAATAGGAAACATTTTATACAGATTGTAGGTTTGCTAAATGGTTTTATGGTATTTCATTTGATAATTGCAACTGTGAAATAGGTACTATTATACATCATTTTATAAAGGAAGGAAACTGAAAGTAAAATGAATTGTGCATGATAGCACACCTAGTAAGGGTTATGAGTCAGAATTTGAATTCAGATCTTCCTGACTTTAATCTGGAAGATAAATTGGAGAGATGTATCAGGAAATCAAATTAGAAAGCTATTGTAATGTCTAAACAAAGGAAGATAAAAGCGTGTTTTGGTGTGGTAATCATGTGTGTATGGAGCAAATTTTTAGGCTGAAGGTGAACTTCAAAACTTTTTCTGACCAAAAATCTTGACCTATGTCCAGTCTGGTGATAAATTGCCATAAAAATCAGGATGATTCTCAGAAGAAGCTTAAAACTTAAACAAATAATATATCTATTGCAGGTGAGATTATTTTTTTTAATTTTATTTTATTTGCATAACATATGTGTGGGTAATTCTTCAACAATAACCCTTACATAGCTTTCTGTTACAAATTTTTCCCCCCAACTCCCCACTCCTCCCCTAGATGGCAGGATATCCACTACATGTTAATTATGTTAAAATATTGGCAAATCGATTATATGTATACATATTTCCAAACTTATCATTGTGGTGCACGAAAAATCTTATCTACACAAACGATATATCAGATAAAGGAAACACAATGTAAGCAAACATCAATCAAGGAGTATGAGAATGTTATGTTGTGGTCCACATTTCATATCCCTCTCTCTGGGTGTATATGGCTTTCTTCGGTGAACAATTGGAGGTGGTTTGAAACATTTCATTGTTGAAGAGAGCCATGTCCATCAGAATTGATCGTCATATAGTACTGTTGTTGCCGTGTATAATGATCTCCTGGTTCTGCTCATTTCACTCAGCATCAGTTCATGTAAGTCTCTCCAGGCCTCTCTGAAATCATCTTGCTGGTCATTTCTTACAGAACAATAATATTCCATAATATTCATATACCATAATTTATTCAGCCATTCTCCAATTGAAGGGCATCTATTCAATTTCCAGTTTCTAGCCACTACAAAAAGGGCTGCCACAAACATTCTTGCACATGTGGGGCCTTTTCCTTCCTTTATGATTTCTTTGGGATATAAGCCCAATAGAAATGCTGCTGGGTCAAAGGGTATGCACAGTTTGATAACTTTTTGAGCATAGCTCCAAATTGTTCTCCAGAATGGCTGTATCCGTTCACAGCTCCTGCAGGTGAGATTATTACAGATTTGTTTATTAAAGCCTTTCTAGCTTAATAGTAGCTGTCAGAACTAAGCTTTTCTCAAATAATATAGGCCTTGAGAAACCAAAGTCACCTTTGTGCTATGATGGGACATTAGAACTCATAAGGAAAAATTCTTATCTCTATAAAGGCTTCTAATCTTAAGACATTTATCAAGACATTCATATTTGATCTTACCAAGGCCTAGGAGAGCAGCCAAAAGTAAGCTGTAACTTCCAATTCGTAACCATTGGGCATATGTTCAAGGATAGTTGTAAGGTGATGGCTGACAGGGATCATAGATAGCCAGTCTATTTTTGGCACTTCCATGTGGTTAGTAGGTCTGAGTACTGCTCCAGGATTGATTATCAAACTCCTAGATAAAAGAGCAGTGGTAATGGTCTCATATAGATTCGACAAAGAAAAAACTTAGAAGCTCTCAGTGTCCTCTAATTATCATAAATCATTAGACACATAAAACATTAACTCCATATTAAATTTTAATAATTCCTAATTCTATAATTATTGTTAATTAATAACATACTTATTAAATTATGTGGTTATCCTGATATGTCAATGCTATTTTAATATTAAATATGGAATTAGGGTCATTAATTGTAATCTTCTTAGTAAATTACTGACTAGGAGAGAACAATAATTTTAATAAATGAAAAAAGTTCGTATTTTAAATGCATCTGTTCTTAACCTCCTTTATCTATTGATTTTATACAAATAATATGACAATAATTAATCTAGTTGAATCAGCAATGGGAATATTGAGCATAGAACTTTGTGCAAGTAGGAGTTTAAACAATGTTTGCTAGTAATAGCATGTTGCTATTGCTTATTCTGAACTCAAGGTGCTTGACTAAATATTGTACAGGATAATAAAAAAGTCATAAAGAATAATATGGGGTACACGGTACTCTATCTGCAAAATTAGCCTGGGTAGACACACATATATATAAAGAGAAAAAATAAAACAACAAAAAACCAACATAAATAAACACACACATATAAGCAGTACTGCTAATTCACACAGGCTAAGGAGGTTTTAGAAGTGATTTTCCTGGTCAGAGATGTGTGCAATTTTCATTTATCATTAAGGAGAGTATGTATCAATGCACTGAAGGAAAGGCATTCACTGGAGTAGATTTTGAATTCTTAACCTGGTATCCACATATCCCTAAGGTTCATGAACATACTTCATAATATCTATAAATAGGTAGAAAAATTCAAGCTTTATTTTTATTAATCTTTGTAGTTCTTATATTTTTCATATTTGAAAAAGTTATTCTGAGAGAGGAAACAAAGACTTTACCGAAAAGACTCTCAGGGTTAGAGACAACAACATATACATTTAGAAGGGAATAAAAGTCTTTTAGATTCCTAAATAAATAAGATGGTAAAGGAATAAGAGAAGGGGTGTTTTAGAAGGGTGTATGGATTAACAGAAATGGTACAAGAGTGAGAGAGAGGTTAAGGGAGGGATCCTTAAGGGGAATAGGATATGAAAAAGGTGGGGAAGGTAATGAGTAAAAGTAAAGCAAAGAGTGAGGAATAACAGGAAGCAAGAGATAACAAATAATTATAATAATAAAGATAAAAAATAGAATTCATTAGGGGGAAAAAAACTAGAGATAGTAATCATGATTTCAAATAAAGTTGAAATGGATTTAATCGAGAAAAATAGGTAAACAACTATATTCTCAGTTATATTAATTAACTTTGCATTTGATTATTTAAAATAACTAGATGGTATAGAAATTGGAATATTGCAGTTTTGTAGGAAATGATGAGTTGGTAGATTCAGAAAAAAATGTGGAAACCTGGACTTATGAAGACAGATGTTACTCACCTTCAGAGAAACAGAGGACAAACAAGCATGGTGTGGTTTTGACATAGATGTATTTGAATGTATATGCATACATGTATATCATTATAGATATATGTATATGTAAATATGCATGTATGTGTATTTAAATATATATATGTATATAAATGTGTGTATATCCCCACTTATTTATAACCTTTTTGAGGGAATGGGAGAAAAGAATAAAGTAAAAAGTTCCTATTAGAGGACAAAAAAAAAAACAACAAGGAAGTAAAGAAAAGATGGACAGCTCTGAACAGAACCTATTATATAGCCTTTCTTGAAATGAAAATTTTTCCTTTATATTTTGAATCTTCTCTTGTCTTCTGCTATACACAAAACAATGTTTTTTTCCTTATTTTTTATTTGTTTTAAAAACAATCAGCAAAAAATATTATCTTACACACACACGTACATGCACACACATTGAACTCTGAAAACAAAGTATATTTCTCATAAAAAGAATAATGTATGAGATATGACATAGGAGATTCTTAAAAATATTTCCTTAATTTTAGTGAAAAGAATTAACTGAAACATTTCATGGATTAAATTAATAAAGCAAAATTAATTGAAGAAAAACTTTGAAGCCATATCAGGAATTTTAATTTGACTTGATATGTAAGTAGGAAATACTTCTAGGAAAGCCAATGATGTGACATTTGAGACATGGTTCTCACTGCTCAGAAGAGAATAAATTAAAAATCCTTTAGGGTAAGACTAGATAAATCTTTACAATCTTTTCCTGCTCTATTGTAAATCCCATGACTTAGTGGAGGTACCATACCAGATCAAATAATGGATTTTAAAAGTACTGTGTTGGCCTAAAAGACACTGCCACTCTAAAAGGCAACTTTATTTTAAAATCTATTCCACTTCCATGCACATATTCTTATTAAAATCAAAAAGGAAAACCAAAACTAAACAAAAACATATTCTTGTGAAATTGAATGGCATTTTATAGTTATGAGTTCTCATGGTTTTGTCATCTCACAATATCACTATGTTGTTATTCATTCTTCCTTCTCAGAGAGAATCAATGACATAACAAGAGTTATGTCTTGATTTGTGCAATCATTGGATTTAAGTGAGGCAGAATTGCTCAGGCACCACTGAAAAGACAAAAATCAAACAACTGAGTATGGCCCCATCATCCTCACCATTGCCCTTATTCATAGTACCCAGAATGCCTAGATCATTCTCCTCTGAGTTTCTTTTTAGTCCCAATATCATTCCCCAATCTGTTGGGCATAGTAGATGATATTCACTTGAGAGATAGAAAAACCTGAGTTTGAATCCCATCTAAGAGTAACCCTTGGCAAACCACACCTTCCAGTTTCAGTTTCTTTATCTGGGGTTAATAATTGTACATGCTTTACAAGATTGTTTCAAGTATCAAATGAAATATATGAAGAGAGCCTTTTAAACCTTAGAATCCTATATAAATGTTTCATATTTCTTGCTCCCTGCTAAGAAAGTTCTTTCTTTCATATATCTTTCAAGATCCTGTCCATGGTCTACCTCCTCCATGAAGCTCTTCCTAATCCAATGAAGAAATTAGCTCTGTCAATACAGAACAGCATTTTCTCTGCCTGGAGCACTAAAGAGTTTAATGACTTATCAAGAGGCAAATGGTCAAGTGCCTATCAGAGGTAAGATTGCAAACAAATCTTCCTCAATCTAATGATGGCTCTATATCCATGAGTCATGAATATACATTATGGAATAGTAGACAAATAACACAGTACCAATAGGAGGTACAAATTAGTTCATAACACCTAGCTTTTTGCTTTTTTTTTCCAATATCTTTCCTCTTCTCATCATACTCAGAGACATGCATATTCTTGTTGATGATATCTTTAACACCTTGCTTTTACAATCTCCAAATCTAGCTAATTAAGCTTTTTCTTCCTTAATTCTCCTATAAATGCAAGATAGCAAATTATTGCTTCAAAGTGCAAATGATGTGATAGTGGTACATCTCATGTACTTTCCAAACCATTTTTATATCTCTATTCCTGAACTTCCAGTTTTTTCCTTCATCATTACCATTCTTCTTCTCAACTTTCCTATATTTATTAATAGTACCACTATTTTTTTCAAAATGTCAATACCCCTTTATCCTTTGCCTGGACAGGTGTAATACCTGCCTTTTTGTTCCTCCAGTCCAATACAACGCAATAAACATTTAATGACCATCTGTGATGTATCAGGATTTATGCTAAATTCTGGGGATACAATGAATAAGAAGAAAACACAATCCTTGCCCTCATTGAGTTCATGATCTAAAGGAAAAGACAACACAAAAAGAGGGGAAAAACAGGGCAAAGGAAACAAGATATCATGAGATAAGTGGCACAGTGGCATCTTGTTCCACAGGGTGGAAAGTAATCAGAGCAACAGATACAAAGTGATCTGAGATTCCAGTTTCTGCCCACTATAAAAAAGACATTACTTCATACATTTTTCCTACTTTCCCCCAAAAAGAGGGGAGAAAAGACAGAGGGAGTTGTAGTCAATCAAAGCTCAAGTAAGCAGTTTTAAATTTATCTAATTTATCTGATATGTTGAGATTAAAGTATTCTTAAAAAAAAAAGTTGTTTGGAGGACTTCCAGCAGTTGAGCCAAGATGGCAGAGTGAAGCAAGAATCTGCTTGAGCTGTCCGAGTTTCCCTCAAAAAAAATGTGAAACCAAGACTCTGAACAGTCTGATGGAATGAAATCATTCTCCAATTCAAGGTAGTTTAGAAAAACTTCAAAAAATGTCAGTGTTTCTAGGATGAAAATTATGTTCAGCTCAGCTCAGATGGAATCTGGGAAAGCCAGTGAGAGAGTCTTAATCATAGCAGATTAGCAACTGAGACCCCTGGTCTTGGTTCAGTAGTGGAATAGATCAGTGGAACAGCCTCCAGTCTCAGCTTAGAAAATAAGTTCTGGGAAACTAGGCTTTTCCTGGAAAGAGCAAGCAAAGCTACTCCCCCAGCAAATACAAGGGGTCCCTGTACTCAAAGCCAAGGCTCAGAACTGCACTGGAAATTTGGGACAACATTCCTTTATTCTTGGAGCAGAGGTTGACCATAAATGTAAAAAGGGGGAGGGAGGAAATGCTAAAAGAAAAGCAAAGAAAATGACCAAGAAACAGAAAATAACCTTAAATATAGAAAGCCACTTGATGGGGAAGACCAAAACACCAACTCAGATGAGGATAAAATATCCACAGAGGAAATATCAAAGAATTATATAAAATCAGTCTAAAGCCCAAAGAGGCTCTTGGAAGGTCTTATAAAAGACTTTAAAAAGCAAATAAGAGAAGTAGAAGAAAAAAATGAGAAAATAAATGAGAGGTATGCAATAGAGAACAGCTTGGAAATGGAGTCAATTACGTAAAAATACAATTGGCAAAATGAAAAAAAAATGTATCCACTGAAGAAAATATCTTGAATTAATCAAATGGAAAAAGGAATACAAAAGCTAACTGAAGAAAATCACACATTAAAAATCAGAATGGGGCAAATAGAAGCTGATGTCTCTATGAGACATCAAGAATCAGTCAAACTGAAAAGAATTAAAAAATGGAAGAAAATACAAAATTTTCCGAGTAAACAGCCAGCCTGGAAAATTGATCCAGAAGACTGAATTTAAAAATTATTGATCTACTTAAAGGTCATGATCAAAAGAAGAGACTATATAGCATTCTTCAAGAGATCATCAAGGAAGAATGCCCTGATATATTAGAAAAAGAGGAGGAAAGGGACATTGAAAGAATCCATTGATCACCTATGGAGAGAGATCCCACAAGGAGATTACCAAGGAATATTTTTGCAAAATTCCAGACTCTTATAGCTTCCCTGGACTCTCCTTGCCCAATTATGATTTTCAAAGAAATATTTTTTCTGTTTAAAACTCTGTATCTCCTTTTTTGTTGGTTAATTTTTTTTCATAATCTTTTTTTCTTGGATGGTTTTCATTTATTTTATTATTTTTTGTTTTTCCTCAGTGTCTCTCATTTGATTTTTAAATTCTTTTTTAAGTTCTTTTATAGATTCTCTCTGGGAAGGGAGATATGTATTGTTACTTTTTGGGGTGAAAGAAGCATTTTTTTTTACTTCAGTGTCCTCCTCTAAAGATAAATCCCAGTCTTCCCTGTTCCCACAATAATTTTCTACAGTTGGGTTCTTCTTCTTTGCCAATTCATTTATTTAATGAAAAGTGTTAGTATAAGCATCTCTAATCGTGGTTTGGAGGGATGATGCCTCTAGCTTCACTTAAGTTCTCCCCTTTGACCTGGATCCCCAAACCAAAAGCTCTATCCTCTTACAAGTACCAGCCCCACTGCTTCTGTACTCATAAGGTGTCTGTCTTGTCCAGGATTGCTTCTCCACAGCACAGTTGGACTTGCATTCCTAATAAGTTGAGGTTCATTCAGTCTTCTTGGATTCAGACCATCAACTTCAGAAGCAATCTTAGGAGTGAAAGTTTTGTGGTTCCTGCTGAGGCTTTAGCCAAACCCAGCTAGCCTTACTTGGTTCCCTACTTGATGTTTCTTTGGAGCAAGCTTGTTGATGTTTTTCCTTCACACTGGTTAATCTCCAGCCAGAAGTCTTTCTTCAAAAATTCTTGGGTTGTTCCAGGAGAACCCTCTTCCATGGCAAGCCTTCTTGATTTTTCACCAGTTTATGTTTGCCCTAAGGTACAAATTTGTTTTCTTTATGGGAGGAATCTGGAGAGTTTGAAATTTGTTAACCTACTCCAGCATCTTGTCAGAATCCTCCTTTAATACCAATATCCTTAAGGGACAAGTTAAGTGAGATACAGGAAGAAAAAGACAGCAAAACTATGGTAGTGGTTGACCTCATCCTCCTCTTCTCAGAACTAGATAAATGTAACCCCAAAACAAACAAGAAGGAAGTTAAGGAGCTAATGAGAATCTTAGAAAACTTAAATATGTTAGACCTCTGGAAAAAATTGAATGGAAACAGAAAGGAACATACCTTTTCTCGGTGGTACACAGTACTTACACAAAAATTGGCCATATAATATGACCTTAAAACCTCACAATGAAATGCAGAAAGGCAGATATAGTAAATGTATCCTTTTTCATAGCATGATGCAAAAAAATTACATGACATTAAAGACCTTGTAAAAGAAGATAAAAAATTAATTGGAAACTAAATAATCTAATCCTAAAAATGGTTGGATCAAACAACAAATCATAGACATAAACAGTAATTTCATTCAAAAGAATGACAACAATGAAACAACATATCAAAATTTAGGTGATTTAGCCGAAGCAGTACTTAGAGAAAATTTTATATCGCTAAATAATTATATGAAAAAATAAAGAGAAGAATTTGAATGCTATACCACTTGGTGCATACATATATGTTTAGTATTTATATTACTTCATTATCTAGGGTACCTTTTAGCAAGATGTAGTTTTCTTCCTCATCTCTTTTAATTAGGTTTTTGTTTGTTTGCCTTTTGCTTTGTCTGACATCAGGATTGTTACCCTTGATTTTTTTAACTTCAGCTAAAGTATAAAAGATTCTGCTCCAATTTTCATTCTGAGTCTCTCTGCTTCCAAAGTGTTTCTTATAAACAATTTATTTTAGGATTCCAGCTTTTGATTCACTTTGCAATCTGCTTCTTTTTTTATGGGAGACTTCATCCCATTCACCTTCATAGTTATAATTACTAACTGTATATTCCCCTTCATCCTATTTTTCCTCCACCTCTCTTTTTACTTTTTTTTCTTCAGTAGTGTTTTGCTTCTGTCTCCCCCTTTCCTCTAATGTGCCTCTTTTTGTCAGATCCTTCTATTACCATCTTTACTTAAACTTTTCCCCTCCTACATTCCACTTAAGTAATTTGGATTTTTATATTCAGCTAGCTTATTGTGTAAGCTATCTTGACTCTCTTTGAGTCAATATTGATAAGAGGAAAGTTAAAATGATGACCAATGCCTATCTTCCAATTTTTCCCTCCACTGTAATAAATTTTTGCATCACTTTTTATGAAATATTTTAGCCTATTTTACCTGTTTCTACTTTCTGTACCTAATGTACTCATCTTTCTCATCGCTTACTTATTTTTTTATGTCATTTCCTCCATTTCACCATATACCCATACCTTCTGTCTATGTATATTCCTTCTTAACTGTGCTATTAGTGGTACATTTTTCCTATTACAAATATCATCTTTCCATGTAGGGATATAAACAATTCAGCTCCATTGAATCTCTTATGTTTTCTTTTCCTTTTTTAGGCTTATCTTGATTCTCAATTTTGGAGATCATTTTTTTTTGTTCAGTTCTGGGTTTTTCCTTATAAAAGCTTGAAATCCCTCTATTTCAGTAAATGTTTTTTCCTTGAAGTTTTAGACTTAATTTCACTGGATAAGTCAGTGATTTTTGGTTATAGCCCTCAGTCCTCTGCCTTCCAGAATATCATTTTCCATGACCCCCAATCCTTAAGTTTTAAAGCTGCTAAATCCTGTGTGATCATGATTGTTACTCCTTAATAGTTGAATTACTTCTTTCTGTTCACTTGCAACATTTTTCATTGATCTGATATTTATATAATTAGGTCAAAATGTTCTTTGGAGTTTTTATTTTGAAATTTCTTTTCTGATGTTATTAGTGGATTTTTTTCAGTACCTATTTTGGCCTTTGGTTACAGGATTTCAGAGCAATTTTCCTTGATAACTTTTTGGAAAATGCTATTCAACTTCGCCATTTGTTTATACCTTTCAGACAGTTGAATTATTCTAACATTTCTTCTGGACTATTTCCAGACCATGTTTTTGAATGATTTTTCTATTTTTTCAATCTCTTGAATTTGATTGATTCTTGATGTCTCATAGAGACATTAGCTTCCACTTGCCCAATTTTAACTTTTAAGGTGTTGCTTTCCTCAGTTAATTTACATACTTCCTTATTCATTTGATTAATTATACTTTTTAAGGAGTTTTTTTTTTTTCCCAATGGATTTTTGTAGTTCCTTTTTCATTTGGTCAATTTTACTTTAAGTTGCTTTTGTTTTCCAAGCTATTGAGTCTTTTTTTAAATAATTCTCTTGCATAATTCTCATTTCTTTCCCCAATTCTTCTTCTGTTGAGGACCACACATAGTGTGAAACTCAGAAAGCCTCTAAAGGGTTAACAGAGAATTGCATAAGAAGGCAGAAACTGCTATCATAAGCCCTTACAGAGTTAAGGACTTTTAAATCAGTGTCTACTGTTATTTTACTTTTAAGTTGATCTAATAGACTCCCTGGAACCAATGTGACCCTGACAATTGGAAATAAGTATCTGAGAGCATAGTTACTAGACGTAGGTGTTGCTTGCAAAGGAATGTATGCTTTTTTTTTAACTGGTAATAATCCTGCTATGCCTTGAAAACATATATTTTGCATAGATCATGAGAGGAAATCAGAGGTATTCATTGACATACAGTTGCTTCTCATCTTGTATCATGCCCTCTCACATGACATGATCTATTCTCCTGGTCAGAATTAGAACCTAGTTGCCACTAACAAGTGGCTCCTAACAGTCTTCTACATCTCTTATATTATTTTAAGCTTCCTCTTGAGGTCCTGCATGAGTTCTTTCTAGGCTTATTTTTGGTTGGTGTTTTGTCCTTGGGTAATTTGACATTATTTTCCTTTTTGAAGTTTCTAATTTGATACAAGATAAGAAGCAACTGTTAATTAAAATATTCCTTTCCCCACTGAATCATTCAGTTTAATAATCCAAAATTATGTTGCTTCTAAACCTATCCCTTGGTCCTACCACCACACTTGCCTTAATGTTTCTTCTCCATATTCTTAAAGATGGAATATAGCTCATGTTTATGTATCAACTTAAGTTTTTCAGAGCATTTCCTTCTCCAAAATTCTGTTAGGAATTAAAATATTTTTTGCCTCCAAATGAGGGCTAATGCAATGAGAGAGTAAATAACTTGCCCAAAGTGATGGCTAGTAATTAATCACAAAAATGATTCATGGGGCACTTTACAGATCTTGCTAAAAAGCAAGTTCTATATAGTTTGACCCTATGACCTATGATTAGGACAAGATGATTCTATGCTTCTTCATCCCTTCAATCATGACAGGCCTAGACTATCCCAGAAGTAACTCTCTACTTACCTAAGCCAGTTCTTTCAGCACCTAAAACATGGTTTTTCTAACAACCATACTTTAAACTTTAAACTATCAAAGGCAGGTCAATATTCTGTTATTATGGATTTAGACTTTTTTCAATATAAAAGTCCAACTTGCAGATTTCATTTTGTCCCTTCAAATCCAAAAATTGTTCTTTTTTGACAGAAAAGTGTTAGCAAATGGGACCCTTTTGACTTACATCTATAGATATCCTTCTTTGTCTTTTCCACTTAGAATGATGAGCTTTTTATTCTATAATTTTTCCCTTTTCCTAACATTAAAAAATAAAATAAAATAAAATTTAATATTGTTTTGTTATTCTATGCTTTCATCCCCTGTGATAGCCCATTCAATTTATAAATATAAAGAGCATTCTTATAGGGGAGTTTCAAACTTCTGTATTCATCCCCCATTTCCTGATCTTATACCCTATCATCTGTCTCTCCCCCTAAGTTATTGGTAATTTTGTCTTTCTATACTATTGTCTTTAGATATTTCCACACAGCCCTACTTTTTCTTTTCACTGCAATAATTTCCTTCTGTGACTTAGAACTTTAAGTATTTAAATTTCCTAGTCTACTGTTTGCTTTTTTCCAAAGACATTTAATCAGTCAGCAAATATTTATAGAAGAACTTATAGTATAGTTAGGTATTGTTCTAAGCACTGTGGATACAAGTAAACAACAAACAACAGCAAAACAAATAGGCCCTGACCTCAAGGAATTTGCTTTTTAATGGGCAACTCAATGTGTAATATTCAAGATGTGACATTTAAGTTATAGTTACAAACAAAATATAAGAAGAGAAAATTGAAAGTAATCTCTTAGGAGAAGACACTACAATGGAGATATCAGGGAAGAATTCCTATGGATTGTTGAATTTCAACTGTTTTGAAGGAAGCCAGGTAACCTATCAGAATGAGAATTTCTCCATTCTATTTTAGCTACATACCCCAGGAAGAGAGCAGACATCTCTGTTATTAGATTAACAAGTAATTGTATCAGTAGCTCTCAGCATGGATTCACCTACCACTGTCATTCATTTTCTTTTTCTCTGACCTTCTGAGATGGATTCTCACAGGGAAAAGTCTGTACCTCTGACCTTCAGAGATGGATTCTCACAGGGAAAAGTCTGTATTCTCACATCATTGTACTATGGAAAACATGCAATTGCCTCTCTTTCAAAGTATTCTTCCCCCTTTTCTTTAGATTCCTTCTCAAATGTGTTTCTTAGCTTTCACCATTTACTGATATGCCCAAAGGGGTAATGAAAAGTAAAATTAGAATTACTGAACTGTAACTCATTAAATGTATATATATATATATATATATGTATATATATATATATATATACATATATATATATTTAATCAGGAACCATCTTAAAAGATCATGAATAATAATAGAAAACATAAGAATATGAGCTTCTTGAGGGAAAGGATAGTCTTTTCTGTTTTTCTTTATATCCCTACTGCTTAGTCCAATTCAAGAAATGTAGTAAAAAATAAGAAATATAAATTTGAAAGGTCAAATGTCTCTGTTCATTCAATTAGAATTAGTCCACAATACATCATAGGAATATTAAAATGATATTAAAGGAAATTTTATTATGAACATAACTAATTTATTTTTACTATAAGTATAATTTAAAGATTGAACCTGATGGATTATGTTAGTGACTAGCTTATTAGAGCAATAAAGAGAAGGCAGGGGTACCCAGGAGAGATAATAATAAAGACTACTCTAAGGAAAATGATTCACCTTAAATCCTGGGGGTTTGAACAGGGGAA
Organism: Myrmecobius fasciatus; assembly: GCA_023553655.1. Classification (NCBI taxonomy): domain Eukaryota; kingdom Metazoa; phylum Chordata; class Mammalia; order Dasyuromorphia; family Myrmecobiidae; genus Myrmecobius; species Myrmecobius fasciatus. The sequence continues at coordinate 67,778 of JAJPUD010008708.1, forward strand.
TACTTCTGTAAAGGAATTCCTTGGGAAGCAGTTTTGAAAATGGGATCATTTTGTCTACTTTCCTGTGGATAAATTTAAGGAGGGTATAATCTTGAATGGGAAAAATTATCTTTATTTTCATGAATATCTAAATTTATTTTTTAATTGCAATTATTAAAAAAGAAAGCATTATTCTGAAAAAGACCTGTTATTTATACCAGACCAAAAAGAAGTCACATTACAAATAAATAAATAAGCAAATAAGTAAACAAACAAACATAAGCAACTAAGTAAATAAATGAATGGATGAATAAGCACATAAATAAGTGAATAAATAAAGAGAAGAATAAACAAATGAATAAAGAGATAAATGAATGAATGAAGAAATAAGTAAATGAATGAATGAATGTTGGGTTGTCCTTTGATAATTATTGGCAAGAAAAAAAAAGAGGGAATGGCTAAACATATTTCTGAAGAAACTAGCTTATGCCTCATATTATTCCACAGCATAAAATTAAGGTGACACATTGTTACTAGAGAAGAAAAAAACCTTAAATATTGAATGAAGAAACCCTTAAATACTGCTAAGATTGGCAAAGTTTAGTAGGATGTAGGGGGCAGGGGAACATGGCACCTAAAATGTATACTGTACTGTACATTTACAAAGAATTCCATGTATGTTACCATATTTGAGTCTCACACTCACCAGATAATAGTGGTTACTGCATCCATTGCTATATTCATTCTATAGATTAAGGAACTAGGGATTTGAAAAACTAAGGCACTTAACTACACTCATTAAACTAATAAAGTAAATATCTATAGCAAAATTTGTTTTCAGAACCCCCTATCTATACATACAGTACTATATCTACCTGCCTGCCTCTTCAGAAGATTGGGGCTTCAAGAAATATACATAATGCATTTTTATTGGTAACCTTCCTATTACAAATATAGGATATTCGATTCCCAGAGACAGAGAGATTATGTTATTGCTCTAAGTTCACACTTACATGGCTACAATATTGCGTCAGGCAGCTCCTTTGCATTATTGTGACAGACTATTGTAATGAATTTTCTGCTTTTCTCCATTCTCTAGGCCAACTTCCATAGTGACTTTCTTTAACCACAAAACCTGATCACATTACCTTACTATTCCTTCAGTTCAACTTCAACAATTCCCAGGTGCTGGTTTCATGTCTAATACCTAGGAGACCACATTCACTTAGAGGACTTTCCTTGAATGGGAATGAAAAAATGGAAAAATGAGCTTAAACTAACATAGTGGGATTAGTATTTCCAAGGCACAGCAGACATTATTCAAACCATAGAAAATTCTCACATTTCTACCTTATTCACTTACAGTTGAAAAAATATATTATTCTTCCTTCATTCCATCCCTCCTTTCTTTATTATATCTTCCATTTATCTGGCAACTCAATATTTCTAAAGCATAAGTTTGACCAAGTTACTTCCCCTTGTCAAAGAACTTGATTATCTCTTTATTTCATGTGAAGAAAAAATGAAGTACTTTTAATAGTTAAATGACTTAAAATGCCTTTAACATCTTTAAAGTTTGAATTCAATTGGTATACCCTTCAAAATGATTTCCTGATTGTTCCAGTTATTAATGACATGTAATTCTGTATCAGTTTATAGTTCTTTTACATATGCAATCTTTTTATTTATCTGTGAACACAAGTAGGAATGTCCTTTCCAAGCCATCTACTGCAATCTAATTTTATATTTAAGGAAATTAAAGCTTAGAATTACAGTATTTGACTACCCAAACTATTCTACTTATTTAGTGCCATACCAATCAAACTCCCAAGAAATTATTTTACAGATCTAGAAAAAATAGTAGCAAAGTTCATTTGGAAGAACAAAAGGTCAAGGATTTCAAAGGGATTAATGAAAAAAAAGGCAGATGAAGGTGGCCTTGCTGTACCAGAGATAAAACTATATTATAAAGCAGCGGTCATCAAAACCATTTGGTACTGGATAAGAAATAGAGCAGTGGATCAGTGGCACAGGATAGGTTATCAGGACAACCTAGGCATTAACCTTAACAATCTAGTGTTCGATAAACCCAAAGAACACAGCTTTTGGGATAAATACTCTCTATTTGGCAAAAACTGCTGGGAAAATTGGAAACTAGTGTGGAAGAAATTAGGGCTTGACCCATACCTAACACCACATACCAAGATAAGATCTAAATGGGTTCATGATCTAGATATAAAGAGGGACTTTGTAAGCAAGTTAGAGGAACGTAATATAGTTTATCTCTCAGACATGTGGAGGTGGAACAAATTTATGTCCAAAGAAGACTTGGAACTCCTAATTGAACACCAGATGGATAATTTTGACTATATTAAGTTAAAAAGTTTCTGTACAAACAAAACAAATGCAGACAAGATTAGGAGGGAAGCATCTAATTGGGAAATCATCTTTACATTCAATGGTTCTGATAAAGGCCTCATTTCTAAAATATATAGAGAATTGTCTCATATATATAAGAATTCAAGCCACTCTTCAATAGATAAGTGGTCAAGGGATATGAACAGACAATTTTCAGATGATGAAATTAAAACCATCTCTAGTCATATGAAAAGTTGCTCCAAATCATTATTGATCAGAGAAATGCAAATTAAGGCAACTCTGAGATACCACTACACACCTGTCAGATTGGCTAAAATGACAGGAAAAGATAACGATGAATGTTGGAGGGGATGTGGGAGGGCTGGGACACTAATACATTGTTGGTGGAACTGTGAACAGATCCAACCATTCTGGAGAGCAATTTGGAGCTATGCTCAAAAAGTTGTCAAACTGTGCATACCATTTGACCCAGCAGTGTTTCTACTGGGCCTATATCCCAAAGAGATCTTAGAGGAGGGAAAGGGACCCACATGTGCAAGAATGTTTGTGGCAGCCCTTTTTGTAGTGGCTAGAAACTGGAAACTGAAGGGATGCCCATCAATTGGAGAGTGGCTGAATAAATTATGGTATATGAATGTTATGGAATATTATTGTTCTGTAAGAAACGACCAGCAGGACGATTTCAGAGAGGCCTGGAGAGACTTGCATGAACTGATGCTGAGTGAAACGAGCAGAACCAGGAGATCATCATGCACAGCAACAGCAGTATTACATGATGATCAATTCTGATGGAAATGGCTCTCTGCAATAAAGAATTGTCTCAAACCAGTTCCAGTTGTTCACTGAAAAAAACCATATACACCCAGAAAGAGGGACA